>QYTT01091295.1:28982-77600 GCA_006980735.1 Dasypogon diadema
CTCAATATGCGCTAGTCGTTCTTCTACCTTATCTAAAGATTTAGACAACTTTTCCGCACTATTTTTGATTTCTTCATTGGTAAACAAATTTTCGCCTGAGGTATTCAAGTTCTCAGAGGTAGATTCTTCGGCAATTGCCTTCAGTTCTTCGGCAGCTATAACTGCAGAAAAGAATGCTATTTTCAAACCTTCTTTATCAAAATACCTGGCCCAAGCTTCTCTCTGTTCACTTGTTAAAAAATCAGCCTTATTAACCAAAATCATATTCATTTTATTCGGATCAACTTCTTTAACATATTTCTCGAGATCTGCACTCCTAAACAGTAATGGATTTCGAGCATCAACAATCTGAACAACAACATCGCTCCTTTCCACCACTCTCCACAACTGTCTCCAGAATTCCAGATTTTTCTCATATGGTGTCAGCAACAGACCATCATTTTCCTGGAGTAGAGCAAGACTTTTTCTCCACTCTAGAAATACTTCATTTTCTGCTCTTTGGAGATCTTCTGTTGTTGTTTCCTTATTCCAATCTGGTCTGCGGGGAATTTTTAACATCTCCTTTTTATCAGAGTGTTTTCTTTCCAGTGCAGATGTCTCAGCCTTGGATAGCAGCCCTACATTACTCCTGGGGTTGACGAAAGTAATATTCAATTTCTCAGCTTGGAATTCTGTTCCGGCCAATTCCGCAGTCCGTAGAAATTCTTGAAAGGATGATTCCTCTGTAACTGATTGTAAATTTAATCGGCCCCAATCGTATCCATCCTGAATTTCTGTCGTGTGCAGCTTTAAGTAGATACGTTAGAAATATTTTTAAAGCAATTTTTACAGCACTTACCATAGAATCATTGTCCACTTTTCGTTGCTTATTAGAGTGGCTAAAGCGATCCTTTATTAATGACCGGCCAAGAGCATTAGCTTTACCCTTCTTACCCATTTAAAAAGACAAAATATATACCAAAAGCCACGTGCTAGACGACCAGATAATTATTTTTCCGTAAATCCAGTATAATTGTCAAAATAATAACAACAGTATGGGCAACATTGAAGTGTAATAGCGACTGTTGCCATATGGACACTTTTCCCTGGTGGTAAGTAGAAATGAAATGAAAAATGTAAGCAGAAATGTAATTAAATTGAAAAAATAAATACTAACAAGGATTAACTGTATCCCAACCAATTTAGCAATACTTTCGTTGAACTGGATTTGGGTACTAACTGTGAACTATTTTCTAGGAATGTCTTAAGGTTAGGTAAAGACGGGTAATTTGCATAAACCCGTTTCGCACACATTTCTCGAGCCCAAACTTATTGCAAAAAGTTCCTCCCACTAAATATAAATCAGAAAACCACGTTCAAGAAAAACTACGAAAATCTGGTCACCATAAAAAAAAAATTTTCTCTCTTGAACATTCCAGTGGAGGAGGAATTTCCGTACAAAAATTATTTCTTTAAAGGGGGCAGACAATAGAAATGAATTGGGATAATTTTTTGAAATTTATATATATATGTTTACATCCTGGCGCTATGTATATAGTTTATAGCCATTAACTGTTTTTTTATAAATAGCTAGTTAGGTAAGTAATGGAAGTCTCGATACTTCATCATAATTCGATTACAGGTTGTCATCAAACTGTCAAACGTCAGTGGTGTCTGGCTGGTGTGTAGGCTTTGATTCTTTTTTGCAAGAATTCTAGCGAGGAATTGTTTTAAAAAGTACATCACAGAATACAATAATCGGGTAAGAAAATGAAGAAATATTTAGTGCTTGTCTCAGAAAATTAAAATAACTTTGTAGCATTAAAAGTTCGGAAATTCTTTAACTTATTTTTATCTTAAAATTTATTTAGGATGTCTTACAACTCAAATCTATCAGTGGCCGTAATTTGTTCTTCGAATATGAATCGTTCTATGGAGGCTCATGGATTTTTGGCGAAAAAAGGTTTTAAGGTCAGCTCTTTTGGAACTGGGGAGAAAGTTAAGCTCCCTGGAACTGCAATAGACAAACCGAATATTTATGACTTTGGAACACCATATGATGATATCTACAATGATCTTGCCACCAAAGACAAACAATAGTATCCTTTTAAAAGATAAAATGTAGAAATTTTTGCATAAATTGGGTAACATATTTTCTGATTGCGTAAACTTTCTGGTGACTTCGTGTTTCAAAATGGGAATAAAGTATCTGAGGACACAATCAATTCTTAATTTGATTTACTTGAGTCCATTACAGAAAAGCCGAACTTTCATGTGTACTCCAGTCAAGAAGAGTATGTAAAGAAAAGGAGGAAAATTTTAAGCATGGGGAATAAATAGAAATTTGCTTGGGCTGGGCTGCAAAATTATTGTGATTTAAAATGTGTTCGAGCACCTGAGGTTGTACTGCATATTCCTGTGAGCTTTGTGAAATAAATTTTATGTTATAACCGTACCATAAATCCTATATTTACGAAATTGGCATGGAAATGCGCTTTCTTCTATTACATTTACATAGAAAATATCAATAAAATCTTTTGAACATTTGAAGCTTTTAAGAAGGGTTTTTATGGCTATCTCAGAAAGTTACAATTTAACATAGATTAAAATTATAACTTACTTCTTAATATGTCACATGTCACCCTGAGAGTTAGCCCTTGCAAATTTGTAGCGTCCATCTTACCATTTAAGCGATCGCGGTTACCTGCGCACGTAGTGCTTAGACAAAGCCTGCATGACCGAATGAGGCTTTACGTTTGCATGGGTAGGTAATCCAGTGGATCAACTGCTCGCTTTTTAGAGTTGTAATCAAGCATAATTTTTAATTTCTTGTTATATCTATCGCCTATTTTTCTTGCTATTACGGAACGTACTTATTTGGATGACGCTTTTCTTCACAGGCTGCTACCGCCTTTTCTAGAATTTTTCCTGTAGAGACAATATATTGCTGGATCTAAATTCTTTATAGCTTTTATATCTTTAATCTGGGGTAATTCGAAGGCTGATGAACTACGTTACAAGTAGTATTGGACAACAACAATCGCACGCGACGAAAACTTGATGAAAATTGAGTAGAATTGTAATAAAAAGAAATGAATAATTAACGGTGGTGGTGGAAATAATGGCATTTGAAAGTTTTCTCTTCGTCTCTTAGGAAAAAAGGCCGTAGAATCGGTAGAATTGTGTATGACTCTAACGATGTATCACTGATAATACTGGGGGCTTCTAAGCGTGTGATTACTTTCCGTTTAAGAGCTCTTCATTTTTAAAGTCGAAATTTTGGTGTTTTTTATCCTTTAGATACACAAATTTCTCGAAAAAAGTAGCAATAAAAATGCATTTTTCTTGCTTTATATCAAATCCTCATAGATTTCCCTTTAATTTGATATGTATCCCCTCCCTCGCCGTTTTTCAGATTACCCCTCTCAAAACCGTACCTATTTTGCATCCCTTGTATTGAATTGTAAAAAATATAACTGAGAAGAGTTATCTTGATGTTATTTGCATCAAAAGAAAAGTGCAGAAAATTTGTTTGCATTTAGTAATTTCTTTTGCAAAATATTTTGTGATATTTGATTCATATTAATAAAATATAAAATAATAATTTTAAAATTTATTTTTGTTACAATTACACACACTTGTATGTTTCCTTAAATTTTATGTTTAGCTACACTCAAAATGGTTTGCTTCATATGCTTGACCGCAATCGAAGAATCAAGCGATGTCCAGAAAGATTTCAGAGTTGCAAAGATAAATTCGATATTATTGTAACAGTCGAGGAGCGTGTTTACGATCAAGTTAGTTTAACTTAATCATAATAATAATGGAAACTTTTATTATTAGAAAAAATCTTTGCAGGTTATTGATTATATGGAATCTCAAGAGCCAACACTTAATCAGCCTGTCCATCTTATAAACATTGACATTCAAGATAATCATGAAGACGCTACAATAGGAGCATTTTTAATTTGTGATTTGATAACAATGGTAAAGATTTTTAATAAACTATTTACTTATATAAATATTTATTTATTTTTCTGAATATTGCTTCTGATAATCATTTTATTCCATTTTTCTTGTGGAAATCATCCACAGAGTAATAATATTTATATTTTTATGATATTTCGCTAAACTTTAAATAAGTTAATGAATTATTTATTTCTAATATTGAATAGTGGGTAAAGCGAAGAGCTTCATATTAATTTTTACATTTTTAAATAATGGAATATTGTTTGAATTCGAGATTCGCCAGGAACGATGAAAAAACAAGAAATAACGCACATGTACAAGGAAAATTTCCTATGTGGAATTTGAATTTTAAGTTTTGTCTACTTACATTTTCGAGTGACACTTTTTTTTTTTAACTGGTTTCAATGTTGGTTTGTAGTGCATCGCATAGTTAAAGAAATTGTTGCCTGCACTTTAAATTTTACCATTTATTAGTCTTCCTAAGCTGTGGGATGTTTTGAAAATTTGGTTTCGAAAACCATTTTTTGGCTTTTTCTTTTTTTTTGTTAATAAATTCATTACAATTATTGCTGCAGCAGCTTTCTTGTTTGAAAAAGTCCCATTTTGACTGTTGATTTCAATACGGTTAATGTCTGAGATCTACTATCAAGAAAAATTTTGTCCCAAGTGTAAAAACCTTAGACAGTTGATCTCAGCTTACCTTTCGACACATTTGTAGAGTTATTAAAAAAAGTCTCGCTTATATTTGATCGACCCTCGCATAATCAACAGAATTGTTAGGTAGTGATACATAATTATGAGTACATATCGGAAACATTAACTTAGGATGAAAATATCCAGCTTTTTAGCACAAATATCTCATTTTTGTACATGCTTTACATAAGATTGACTAAGAATCTGCAGGTAATCCCATCGGCCAAGTAATAACAGAGAATACTTGTCAGCTCCTAATACAGGCTAGGCAGAAAGTTGAGAAAAAGCGTTCACTGCTTGTGTTGGGAGTTGATGATAAGTCGTTCTGTTATTACTTGGTCGATGGTAATATTATACAATAAAATTACTTGCAACTTCTCTAGAAGATCTACCTTTAGATTTGCCAGAATATCAGCAAAATTTAATAGTATCGTCTTTTTTTTTTAATTTTAAATGAAAAACATTTTTTGGACACCCGATTTTTAGTTGCTGTTCTTTGCTATTCTTCGGAATAAATTTTATGAGGTAATGAAAATCTCCTATTATATAATTTAAGAACAATTTAGAATTGATTGTTTTCAGTAATTAAATTTAGAAACTGTTGCGAACAAGTGGAGTTTGAGTATATCGAAAGAAAAACCTTTGAAACATGAATAATCATATTCTGCTTGATACCATTTCTTTCACAGATTTTTTCTATAGAGTACTTGCGTTCGAAAACCTACTCCAAATCTCGATCATAAGAAGTGTCCTTTAGTTTTGTATTGAAAAAAACATTTTTTCTTTAAATTAGTGCCAATTAAAAAAAAAGACATAAAAGATTTATTCTAGCGCGAATTATTTTCTGGTGAGTACTTTCTTCTTTTTTTCTTTTCTTGTAGTTCTGTGGAATTATTTTTATATGGAGTCATTTGTGCATATTTTTCGAAAAATTGGAATCTATGGATCGAAAGAAGAAGGAACCCAGATATAAAAGCAAACCTATTCAGTAATATCAGAAAATTTGTTGAATATTTTCGAAATTTTTAAAACATTAAAGAATTTTCAAGCGCGAAGGATTGGATCACTTACGACGACATTAATAAAATTCTCACCTGGGGCAGAGTTAATCGTGTCGTGCATTCAAAACCTAAAAACTGTTTGATTTCCTTTCAAAGCACCCCAAATGGAGATCTCTTTCCGGAAAATTCTTCTTGGGCCAATCTTCTGTTATCTCCATCGATTATAGGCCGCAGTTGTTTGAGGAGAATGTACACCGACATCCACGCTGGACATTCTTTTTTTCCCTTCCTTTTTCCCCTATCTCCATTTTCCTTTCCGCCAGGGTTTCTCATAGTATCATTGGATATCCCCTAAACTTTAGCTTCACCATAAAAAAAGAGATTCAATTTTTCGAGCGTCGGAAGCAAAAACTTCCTCTTCAAAAAAGGCACAGTGGTTGAGTTTATTTTCTGTTAACGCCGTTGCGTCTTTCAAGAATTATGTGGTTCGAAATCTACTTGTAATCAGTACAGTTGCAACTTTTGTTAAAAGATTTTAATAAGTCAAATTGAATCAGGGAAGTACCGTGCAATATTGTTAGATGTAAATCTGTTAATATCGTTTGCTTGTGGCGTAAGATTTTAAAAATTTGGTTATTTTCTTCGGCTATTTTTTTTGCTCGTTTTTTTTTTTGGAATATAACAATATTTCTGGATACAAATTCAAGTATGAATCTGTACAGTTACTATAATGGGTATAAATTAAAGAAATATATATATACAGTCTACATTAAAACAATTTCATAATAATTATATTCATTTTTCTTTCAGATGGCGCAATCTGAAGATTTAGATAATGATATAGACGAATTATTACACGACTTTGAGGCGAAACGACAACGTGCTGTTTTGCACTGCGTTTTGTTTTACTGATACAAATATTTTGTGTAATTTGTTAGGATATTTCAATTTCTTTATAAGTTTGTATGTTTTATAAAGAAAACAATTTGTAATTAAAAATGTATCACAGCCATCAGGTACTATATTTTATATATCATTACTTCAAAAGAGCCCCTGCTTACGTAATGGCAAGAAAACCAAATAAATGTATGCAAGAGAATATGCTGTTATCACAATTCTAATATATAAAAATGTGCATTACGATCTGTGCGAACTATTGACAAATTTGTAAAGATTAAAATTTATTTTATAGAAAAGAAATAAAATAGGTGTATACAAAATTACAAATAAAGAGTATTATTGATATTAAACTAAATTAATATATGTACTTATTTCTTTGTTTTTAGAAGCAGTTGTTCGGTTATTGAATTTCTAGTGCGATTTTCGATAATGAAAATTGCCAGTAGCATTCAGTGTACTAACGTAGAGGGAATTTGTCGCATTAGAATTGAAATTTGTCCGTAATGTATTGAACAGGAGGACAGAGACCAACTTTGTTAGCTGTTATCCTTCGACTGGACGGCATTTTCTTCACCTCTATGGCCCTCAGAAGAATGGGGTGTTAGGCTCATTGAGCGATATGGCTTGGTTGGGCGATGGACCGTCCTCCACCTTTTAGTATAAATATCACCCTTCACATTTCTGGGCTTTGGAGAGCGTCTTTCGAAGTCTCGACGTAGTCGATAGATCTATTTCTTTACAGTGTATTCTACGGGTTCTTCTTTTGGGGCCTCCTCAATTTTTTGTTGTATTCGGTTAGGGTTTGCTTATATAGAACTCTTTTCCTTTCAACATTAATTCCTTCATTTCCAGATTGATTATAGAGCTTTCTAACTTTGGCCCTTAGCTTTTCTAACTTCCTGTTCCACCAAGATACATATTTTTCTTAGTTCTCTGCATTTTACAAGACAGTTTGATTTTAAAGCCGGCTTAAGTTAAAATCAAGATCCCTGCAGGTCTTTCTTGATTCCTGTTCAAGTTCCCGCGTGGGTAGTTTCGCCTGCTTAGGACATCTTCAAAGATAACTAACTCAATTAAATATTTGAATGCACCTGATGTAGGCTCCATTCTCTGACGGAGACACCATCGGACGTCCAGGTTTAGGAGCTTGTCTGTAACTTATTTTTGTTTGACGGTCTGTCCCTTCGTCTTCTTTCTTGCCTCCCCTTTGAGGCATACATTTTTTGCAGCCAGATAGTTTGGCAGCTACTTCTCCAGACTTTGTTGGCTGGTCAGGTTTAGTGGTTGGAATTGGAAGTCTATTCTATTTAGTTTTTTGCCGAGATGTGGTCTATTGAACGAACTAAACTACAGCCTTGATCTTCGGCAGTTTTGTTTTTATATACCCTCCACTCTGCCATGTTAAAGGCATTGTTTTGGATATCGATGCAGTCAATTGACTGCTGGAGAAGTAGCTAATGAGAACTTTCAATTGACGAATTTTGTTGTCTTCTACCATTTTTTTTTTAATTTTTAAGAGGTTCGTGTACATGTATGGGTTGCGGAGAAACAGGGTCACTTATGGTACTTCTCGTAGCCATACAGATCCCGGCATATACTGTTCCATCTTAGATTGAAGGATATCTGGTTTGGAATCTCCTGTTAGTTATTCGAGGCTGTCTTGATAGCGACTGATCTTACAGAGTTTCTCACTATCCATCACCGGTGAACCCGCTGAAATTGCAGAAGATCGGAGGAGGATACAGTTTTTTATCGAGCATTCCATTATGGCGCGTAATCCATTATTTATTTATGCCGGTATCTTTCGTTTAATATCTTTTAGGCTATTACAGCTATGCCAGATAGATGGATTGTGTTTTAGAGGCGTTTTACTAGATATTAAAAAAACCGTCAGCACAATAGCATAGAACGCAATTTAGAGAATCTAGAACTAACAGATTCCATTTTTGTAGGTCATAATCATCTTTGGCTTGAGACTCTTCAAGGAGTGCTTGTAAATTCCACGTGTATAGATTTGTTTACTTACCGTACCAAACCGAGGGAAAATTTCGTTATGAACAAGAGGATTAAACGAAGCGAATAATTCTCTTCTTGAGGCGTGCGAATATTTCTGTTTCCCCACAGAACGTGAACTGGTAACTGGTATACTCACTACAGACAGATCTTGCACACAATGCCCGACTTTTATTGGGCGCATGTCACGGGTCCCCAACCCAACCCAACAGCCAGACAAAACAAAATCGCACATTGCACATTTGCGACTGCGACCATGGGTGGAGGTTGGAACATGTTAGTACGACATGCTCCACACAGTCGTCGCCTGCCTCCCGCAATAAACAGTGGTCGATAGTCCATAATAGTCGTTAGTTTAGTTGGTCTCTGTTCCAGTGCAGTATACTCTGTGCAGCACATAGAGATCCAACGTTGTACAGGCTAGGAAATCGTAGAGAATCGACGAAAGGAGGTTGGGGCTGGGCACATCTAGATCAGAGCTCCATCATGCACCCAGCTGAGTCTGAGTTCCCTCCTAATGGCGCATCATCTCTCAATTGAAGGTCGACCGTCGGTTGTGTCAGTAAGGGGGGCGATGGTGCGGGTGGTTCGGTGCTATCATCTAATTGTCCAAAGTATGTTTCGGGGTCTTTTTCATCTCTGGTTTTCTCTGGACATTGTAATTTCTTACAGTCAGTTCAGTCAGTACTTTCCTATATAGTCTCTTGTTTGCCGTGCACGGTTCTGCAAAGCTGCAAAATACCCTTGCCGCCAACTGTTCGTCGTGCTCGTTTTGATACTCCTGGTGATTTTGTCTGGAATTTGGGCATATTCGGATCGGATTAGGGCGGCACGGTACGGTGGTGTACAATATATTCTGCCATTTGGACTGGTTGATGGAACAGAACAGGATAAAATTGGCGAAGGGGTATTCGCGTTCGGTCGATTGTTCAGAGAAAATTCGGCTTTCGACGTGTGGTGTGGTGAACTGAACTTCATTTCAGTGCAATGGAATCCTTGCTGGGGTGGGAACTTTTCATTTTCACCGAAATACGTTGTCGTTTGCAGATGCATGCAGTGCGATGAAAACGCAATTGTTCCTGGCTGTGTAAATTGATTACTGGAGTCCATTGTGTTCTACGGTGTTAGGGATTTTGTGAGATATATTTAATATTTTTTTCAAAGCTCGCCATTTATTTGGGATGATATGTGTTGTGTGGTGTGGCAGTGATGTGCGTGAACAAAAGGTCCACTATATATGTAAACAGTGTGAAGAGTGGGTGAAAACAATCGCAGCAGAGGCAGTGTAAATTGGATAATGGTCTTCGTCAACAAATGTGTTCCTACTTAAATCGCAAGCTGTCTCAGATGATTTGTGGCAAGGAAGTGTGTCAACCTTTCGAGATAGTTAGTAAAAGTTTGAAAAAGGTGATATAAATTCAAATAATCAGAAGCTCCGTGGAAATACACTTATCGCGCTGAACTTTTCCTGCGCTCCTACTCCTATGCCTTCTATGCCAATGTGACGTGAAATTCCTGTTTTGTATATTTGATTCCTTCAGTTGAAAAATCAATAAATGTAAATTGATACCCGAACAACCCCCTCAAGCCAGATGACGCAAATTTCATTATATGTATTAACAAAGGACCTCCACCCGTGAAATAGTCGCGAACGGCGTGCACAATATGCGTGTGCACTTTGTTGTTAGTGAAAAAGTGTTGGTGCACAAGTTTTCGTATGCAACTACTAAATCTACTCTGAATCTGAATTGTTGAGAAAATGGCAAAATGAAATATAGGTGTTTTTTTTATTAAAACTACCTTCTTACTAATTAAGCAGTTTTCGTTTCTCAAAGCAAAGGCAGAGGAGAAATCTCATTTTATGCATTCCTCTTTGTGAACTTCTCTGCTTTTGTCCGCTGTTGAGGCCGACCGAGGGTGTGTTTTGTGCATGATCTCAATTTCACGTGCAGTGCTTCTCTGAAAGGCAGTCCTTTGCTTTTTAACCGCAATGTAAAAAGGAAAAAAAAATATGAAGAGCCCTGTGTTCATGAATTTGTACTAAATATATATTTTGTGCGAAAAAGTGTGCAAATTTCTCATACATCAGCTGCTGCCTGATTCAGCCGATAATATGCATTTCAAACAGGAGGATAATCGCCCCAAAAACGTTACTCCCGATCCAAAAATAGGACAAACTCTAGTTTGGCCTTTTTTGATACAGGTGAGTCTTTTTTCAGAGATTTTCAATTAATATTAGAAAACATTTTTCGTGTTATGGGGGGAGGGGGGAGGAGAATATTGTGAAGTAATACTACTCATTTTATTTATTTCATAAAATGCTTATTTGTGTACTTTCTAAACATATACATACTCACATTTCGTGAAAGTGTATACACCTTAATGAGTGCTGATTTCAACAACTTTCTTTTTGAAAATCTTGTTAAAACAAATATATAACTATTTTTTTATAATTTCATCAAGTTGTTGATCTATGCTCCGTTACTACCTCGTAAGAATCTCTTCAACTCATTTAGATAACGTGGTTTACGTTTTGAAATTCAATCAGCCAGAGTTTTTTTTTTAAAGATGTTCTAAACTCTGGGGTCAACCCTATGATGCAGACAGCACAGGTTAGATGGAAGGAAATGGGGAAATTTTAACCTGACAAATGTTGCAAGGGAGTCCCACTTTTCGGCATGGAATTTATTACTGTGCAGCATATCCCAGTGGTTTCGCAAGTACAATTATTGTCAGTAGAATTGCCTCAACCATTAGTACCCAGATAAATCGCCGTGTCCTGTGCAGGATTCGAACCCACACCCACAGAGGAGAAAATCTGCAGATGTGCGCCACAGCCCGCTCGGCCACCGATATGGTAGTTCTTATACAGGATATCCCGGTTTCAGATGCTAATCCTTTAAGGAGTGATTCCTTGGCTCATTCTAAGGACAAAATTGCATGGGGGGAGGGGGTATCCATCTGCCATACCTACTAAGATATGGCGTCTTAAAGAAATTGTGTCTGGGTTGGCACCTACAGGTAAATATTAAATCATAACTTCGAAACCATTGAACGTACGGAAATGCAGTAGGTCCTGTTTTATAGATAATTGATTAGACTTTATTCAGGTGTCAACTACATTCATGCATATCCTTCCACTCAACGAACATTGCCTTTAAAACGTGAACATTTTTTTTAGAATAAATTTTGTATTTTAAATCAATCAACGGATCTATCTGACTTTCTATAGTATGAAGTTTCACAAACGAATTTAAAGGTCCGCCTGAATCGAATTGAAATAGAATAATAACTCTAGTTCTCTACGATTTAAATACAGACAATAAATTTCAACGTTATTACACGATAGCTGATCATGATAGCAATAGCATGATAGCAATACGTTGCAATTGTAAACATGAAACTATTTTAATTGATGCATTAACTATTTCAAGGCCTACCTAGCGAACATTACCATCGTTACGTCTGGTTGGCACGCGCATAAAGTCACTGTACACTTGGCTGGCTGGAACAAATTTTCATTTCCATGGACTGGCTGGGTTGGGTGATACCAAACTCCACTTGAAGTTGTTTTGTTTTCATTACACTCCGACACGAAAGAGTGAAACAGTTCAAGCGCGCAGACTTCTATTTTTATATGTATATAGTTTCCGCCTTTCCGGCAACTATAATAATTCGAATTCCGAGCTCAGCATAAGGCGCAATGGCAGAGGATGCATATGACATCCACAACACCACCTCGAATACTACGGTACTCAACATAATTATTATGATTTTACTTGAGGAGCCCAATTATTTAATATTTCGAGTTGACTATGGCTCAGTGAACTCGAACCGTCTGAAATCTCTAACAACAGAACAACTTGAAAATTCTAATTCCGAACAACGTTGTCAAAGAACCTGTTTGCAAGAAGTTTTTCCCATTCACTCTGGGCTCTGTACTTTTGCAATGCACATGAACTTAAGACGGCAAATTCATAATAATTAGAGTCAGCTAGGAACTTAAACATATGTGTACAATGTGAAATAGTTGCACCGCAGCTTTGAAAGTTAAGACCACTACCTTAGTTAGTTGTTTCTATTTTAATGAGATTTTGTATGGGAAATCGAGGAATGTTTCTGTGCGATAAGCATCGGAGCCGACCAAATGCAAAACCCGCTTGATCAAGCCGACAGGAACAAGAGTCAGAATTTGATGATAGGAGTATTAATTAATAAATTGCCCGAAATAATTCGGTTTCTAAATCATAACATAAACTTTGCACTAAACAAGTACTGAGCGATTTGATGACAGAAATATAATAAAGAAATTCGTAACAAAGTAGCGGATGTGATTCGTTCCGCTAAACGCAGATGGATCAGTTAAAAATAAAATGTACACCGGTTCAAAGAGCTTTAAAAGACTTCTTTTATATGAGGTCCAACTTATCACTCATGTAGAGAGTTCGAAATACTTACTCAATGCCACCTTAAATTTTTTTTAAATTTACCGCGTTAAATTATATTTCAAAGCAATCGAGAAAAACGCCTTTAAACTGGACTGAATTTGCTTAGAAGTAGGCCTCTTACTACTCGAGTTCATGAGCACTTCAGTAATAAAATATTTGAGATCAAAGATCCAAGTTTGAGTAAACACGCTTTGAGTATCCGAGTACTCGAGTACTTGAAGGAAAGAGTATCCGAATGCTCCAGTAAGGGAGTATTTGAGTTCTGAATTAGAGGGTATCTGAGTTTGGGATTATTCAAGTACTCGAGTTGAGTTGAGTCCTGTAGAATTAAATATTGGTAAATAAGAATGCAAGCTAATTAAAAATTGCAAAATTAAATAATTAAATACTGCCTAATTGGTGAACCCACAACGAATTATCAATTTCAAATCAATCAAATGTGGAGCAAAAAATTCCTAGAATTTTACGAAACGATAATCCCGAAAACCAGTAGGTTTTGGGAGCATTCTAAGATTAATCCTGGAGGTCTCCCGAGAGATGGAATATAAAAAAAAGAATTTCTGATTTTCACATTACCATTTTATTGCAGACGAGAACTCGTTTTGAAGTCCACAAGGAGCCCCTTTTTAAATCTACAGGGAAGTAGCGATGTATACTCTGTGCTCTCTTGTATGGCATTTTGGGGAGATATAATTAAAAGCGTCTCAAACAAGCTCCTCGACACAATTTTTTCATTCTCTCTTTGTGACTTTTACCCCTATTTAAACTCTCCTATACCAACATTTATCCCCTTTAGAGAGTTCGTCAAATTTTCTAGTGGGTAGCTTGCAGGTACTTGAGTACTTTGAATACTCACAAACTCAAATATTCGAATGGTTAGTAAAACTTGCGATGAAAAGCCTTTTTTGTTAAAACGGATGAGGGCGGGTGAAAGCAGATCAGCAAAGAGGATAAATTCCACACGTTGAGTATGTTAGGTGACAAGAGTTATGGGACAGGACTCTAATCTAAAAAGTGTTCCACAAGGTTCAACAATAGGTCCTTTGTTAATCTTACTTTACGTGAATCATATTTTTCCAGTGAGAAAACATTGTTTAGTCGATCTGTATCAGATGACGTTCAGATGTCTTTGTTCAAAATTCAAGCTGTCTTAATTTTTAAACGCTTTATTGAGATTATTATTAGTATACTCTTGTATTTTATTTTTGTTATTGATTCATTGAGGACGGTTTCAAAAATAAACCACTGATAATTTCCGCCAACCAAGAAAAAAAAGCTCTGATAGGTGTCTTCTAAAAGACTCCATACTATTCTTAAAAATAAAACTGAGTCAATAGAAATATATTTCCGATAGCATGCAATAAATAAATGAAATTTTTAAATCTCCTACGAGAATATTTAAAGCGCCTGGAAAGTATAAAAAGTAATTATTAAGGATTCCAGATAATAAATTACTGTTGTCATCAGAACTGGGTTAGCATTTAATAATGTCTCCCCACTTTCTGAAGTCCCAATAATACCATTCTTTCATTAGTTTCTCCTTTGCCTCTTCAGCATTGCCAAGGATTCACATTATACCATAAATCATATTCATTTCTTGGCTGGAGCATTTACCACTTGAAAATGGAACGGAAAAATCTTCTTTTCTGTCTCATGGACGACGAGGTACTTTTGCAGGCTTTTTACAATCTTTTGTTCCTTAAACGATGAAAAGGTCTTAAAAATTGTGTCACAGATACGAAAGCTACAGAACAGAAACGTCCAGGAAGGCAAAGGCTAAAAGAAAAGCTGTATATGCTTAACAATGGACTTATTTTGCCATAATACGGACGTCTTCTGTAAGGCTTTCTTAAATTGTTCCACTCAACAGGAAAAATGTCTATAACAATCAACTCAATTTGCAATGACTGTTGGCGAGGCTTTTCGATGTCATTAGCTGCAGAATTTGATGCTTTCAAACTTAGCTAAAATTACAGGTTTAGCATTAACACTTAACATGTTGCAGAAAGCGGGTATACAGTATATTTTAATCGGCTCACACTCGGATTACATTTCAGTTTTTCTTTTATAAGTCGGCAGCAGGATTTTACACGTCATTTGGTACTCATTTCAATAACGAAACAAAATCGGTTGATAAATACTACTTTAAAAGAAATATCTGTTCAACAAGTGCGTTAAGCAATAATTTATGGTATATTTGGGAAAATCAACTTGGAATATTCTCTCATGGTATATTTGCATAGTTCGCTTTTATGCTCCAGTCAGAATTATTTATAGAAGAGGAGCTTAGCGATATAATGCGATCCCGGAAATGGTTTATGGCCTCAGCCGTGTTAATTATTCCATGTCTGTAATTATTGTGTGTAATGAAAGAATGTAAGATGTAATATTAATTATATGGCAGTAAATTATGCTTGTTATATCTTAGCAAAAGAACTAGGGGTTTACAATGAAAATGATGGGTTTTTGAACTATGATTGATATCCTTTCCGATTGACTCCCTTTGGATAGCTTGGAACAAAAGTAATAAAATTATAATGAGAGTCATTTTTTCACTCATTTCAGTACGTAATGTAATATTTGTCTAATATCTTGTATTTTTGACGTAAGATATAAGCAAAGAAGTTGTATTGCCGGCTGTGTTTTTAGAGATTCTAATTCTAAAAAATTTAAGACTCTCAGTATATGAAAATCTTACAGTTTCAGTAATGTTGTTAATGAAATATTTAAAAAAACTTTAAAAAGAAACCATATTGAAGCTTACGGCTGATTTTTATCATAAACCTAGACTAAGCGTATTTGCTGTAAAAATTTATTTTTTAGGGTATCATGGAAAATCCATCATGTCCTTCGACTCCTCCAGAAACTATTCCAGCACTACTATGGACAACTATTGCAGTATTTGGAATTGTTTATGCCTTATTGGGTAAGTACCTTCGTAAATAAGAAATATATGCAGAATCTGCATAAGACGCGACTCTATAGTACCGCCTTGTGGGCCAAGCAAAGTGTCTGCTGCTTTCTCGCCCGAAAAGCAGAAATTAAAAAAGTAAAAAATTTGATAGTTACTAAGTTTCTATTTTTCTGAGGGCCAGAAGGCACTTTAGCAATAATTCGTATTGAAAATAACACCTCGACTTACATAGTTTCAGGTATACAAGTGGCTCAGACAAAATGTTGCCCTTTCGATTATACTTTTCAATCTAATCCTGAACTTTGTCTTACAGAAATGTAAAATAGTATTGTCGAGTATTTTGTATAAAAAATCCAACTGATATTATAGAAGTTGTAGCAAGACTAATTGATTCTGTCTGATAACCCATGAATTATATGGAATTTTCGGTGCTCCTAATATAGTAAATTTTATTAAATCTGGCAGGCTTAGGTAGCTTGGTTACATGTCCATAATAAACAACCACAAAATGCCCAACGTAGTTGTAAAGGAAAATCGCCAATAATTCCTTATGTCAATACAAAATGCGATAAAAATCGCCTGAGAAATATTTTGCACTTAATAAAGAAAATAATATCAAGTAGTGGTGTGCAACCTTTGTGGATTCTCATTCTAAATAGGACAAACAATAGCAAGTAGCATCCAGTTCATCACAAATTCATATTGGTAATTACGGTCGTAATTTAATATCATATTCTTGACTCTGATTTCATTTTAGATGAAGAGTACAAAATTCAAAAATTTCTTCCACGGTCTGCTTATGACAATAAAATTAAATGCATGCAATTCTTTCCGGTTTTCTCTATTACACTAACATAGCATTGCAGTTGCAGGCAATTTCCGCAAGTATTCTATTTAAGATTCACTTCATCAACATGATTTCCTTCAAACTAAATTCAACTTTTTTCCAATTATCATTTTTCTTTCCTGGTATTGAATGTTAATATGCATAACAGTAATTGAATACATGTAGCCTATTGCCCATTTTTCTGCGTGTGATATTATTCCGTGGAGTGAATCGTTTTCTTTTCCACTTCCAAGCCATGCCCTAAATATGTGTAAAATGTGATGTAATACGTATTTTAATCCTGTTCCTTACATGCACACCTTTCATGTAAGGATTGTTATGTTTTTGAATCTGAGCTACTTTAAATATATAAAACTAAATTGCAATTATCTAACAGGTTTGCTATTGCACAATAAACTCGCAACTTATCGCCTTCTAGACCACTAAACTTTTTTTCACTAATTCATATCTCTTCAGTATTGTATTGATTGCAACTGGCTCATATCTGAGTCACCAGTCTATTCGTATCGTGAGTCGACAAACCCGTTAATAAAATTTAAAATATTTTTGTAATTTTGATGATCTGATCTGATTTTGATTTTGTTGATCTCCTGACATCAACAATTTATTCGCTATTTTCTTGGCTTCGATTATGGAAGGAGTTCTCCTATTCCTTAACATTCAAAGCCAGGGAAAGTATTTTTTATAAAATATTTACAAATTATCCCAGTAGGAAATCGAGCAATTGATGCACACAGTTGCTAGCAACCAAGGAAAAGAAATTTGAAATCCCGGAGCTTAGAATTCAAAATCCAGCAACTTAAAATCTCGAATAACTTCTTCAATACTTTCAAACACTGTCCTTTCGATTGGCATCAAAATCGCGAAAAAAATTTTTCGACCAAATCAAGCAAAAAAAATTGGAAATTTGCAATTTTAAATTTTTGGGGATTTCTTAAATCAAGACTTCTTACCCAACACTTCTAAGTTCCAAAATTTTGAGTCTCGGAATTTTCCTAGGCCTTTTTGACTGAAATTCTAAACTGAGCGCTAAATCTAAATCTGAGCGCGGTATTGCTCATTCGAAAGAGAATAGCCTGCTGAGTGCATGTACAAAATTTGGACGAGAAGGTCAGAAGGACCACGAATTTACGAACCTATAGAGCGATTAAAATCCCGGAATTGATAATCCCGGAATTTGAAATCTTTTTAAATTAGGGTAGGAATGAAATCTCGAGACATAAAATCGTAAACAGGCAAAATCCCACAAGATCTAGGAATTTTCACGTATCAGGATTTAGTAAAAAAAAACGAAATTGAACAAAATAAAAAGTTGGGATTCTAAAATTCGAAATTTTGATTAATCAAAGTTTTTTAAATCCAGTTTTCCTATCCAACATTTTTAGGTTCCGGCAATCAAACTATAAATGCGAAAACTCATTGCCTCTAATGTGGAACGACAAGTGAACCCGGTTATCGTTTCTTTTACACTTTTCTATTTAATTATAAAAAAAAACTAAAAAAAAACTTTAAAATCTAAACATATTTATATTCAAATAATATTTTTCATTATTTCAGGTTATCGCTGCCTTCGAGCTGTTGGATTTTTAAGTGGTTTAGCAGCGGGTGCTAATTGCGTCTTTTTGCTTCAAAAACTTGAGATAACTTTAATGGGAAGTCCAGCTGATTCGGCCTTGGCAATGATCGCTGGTCTTGTAGGTGCCGTTTTAGGTTCCGCTCATCCAATTGCTTCCGCATTAGTGAGTGCGTTTGCAGGTGCTCTAATTGCATCGATTGCAATGGTTGTTTGTGTTGCAACTATGCCCGATAATGAATTTGGGGTATTTGTTTTTTTTTCGTAATTATTAAATCTTAAACATAAATATTATTTTAGCAACGTGAAATAATGGTTGCCATTGCTGGCGGAGCTGTAATATTTGTTGTGCTCACATTATGCTGTGTTAAATATGTAACAATAATCTCAACCAGCATAGTTGGTTCTGCTATGATTATCTCTTCAATAGATTTCTTTATGCACGGTTTAGACACTATAAACTGGGTAAATGACCTAATTAATTAATTATTACACTTTGTTTACTTATTTCAAATTTTAGCTACTTAAAATTAAACCAGATCCACCTCCTCCACCTTGCTGGGGTGGCGTGTTACTTTGCGCTTGGCCAGCTACCGCTATCGTCAGCATCATGGTCCAATGTTTTATTACTGGCTGGCGTATCGATCACAAAAAACCAATTCATCATCGACGTTATGGTCAACGTACCAGATCAAATTCTAGACCACGAGAAACCCGTGAAGAAGCAAGACAACGAAAATATAGATATCTTTATCAAGTTAGAACTGCTAGAGGAGATATTATTTCTCAGGTAAGCTTTGGATATGAGTTCTTTGTATAGATTTACAAGTATTTCTCAACGGACGAGGAGGAGATTAAAAAAACTTACAGAACGTTGGAGACTGGTTATAGAATTAACTGGAGACAGAGCAATAAACAGAACTTTCGCACATATTCAATACTTTACGAAAGTAGTCTATATGCTTTTTGACTTTCTAAGAAAGATTGAATCGATTTCCTTCAAGTTTTTTAAATTGAATCATACCTAATATAAATATTATTTATGAAATTTTATTACAGAATTACGTATCAGCGCTTCAAAAGCGTGTGCAGCTTGGAACTGGAACACCTTCAGAACATTCCACAAAAACAAGTTCAAACGAAAGGAATACAATGCGAAGTGACAGGACACATTTTACTACCATTCCAGACTCTGAGGTCGGAGATAAAGTTGAAATAATCAATGAACGAGGATAACGTAAATTCCTGTGATCAGGTTGCATCTATATAATTAAGAAATAAACTTATTACAAATATTTTCTAAAATATACTAAAATACATAGTTCTTTTCAATATATTACCTTAATCTTAATATTTTTGATGCAAGAAATTGTAAGAAGCAGTTTTAAAATATTCTGTCGAAAAAAAAATATATGTTGTTTATGGAAGGAGCGCATTGACACTCTATGGTGTGATCATAAGATAATAAATTTGCATGTTAAGCATGAGTTTTTAATTTTTACTTTTTACTTTTGTCTATTTTTATCTATCACGGTCCACGGTATTGATATTAAAAAGAATGTAAAGATCTGTTGCAATTGTGTAAATATTGAATAGCGCTAAGCTTTGTAGAATATTGTGATAGCTCTAAGAATGATAAATTATTTGTAAATAACGAGAGGTTTCTAAGAGAGCGTTCTATAGTTATTTTCGTATTAAGTTAGCCACATTAAAAGTCGAAAGTTATTTATTTTGTATTTAATTGTAAATATATATTAAAATTACTTTTGAAAATTAATTTTTGAAATACATACGTATTTACATTTTTAAAAATTTTTGAAAATTAAATTTATTTTAAATTTAGAACTCTTTTATTATTCCCTTTCATTTTTTATATTTGTGGATAAAGTAAATTAAATAAATCAGAAACTTTTTTTTTATATAATTTAATACGGCAATTTCTAAAAATGCAAGCACTTTTTTATTTATTTTATTCCCGCTTTTTGTTTTCAGCTTTTTAGCATGATGTTGTGATTTTTGCTTTAAGCAAGTTATTGTATAACAAAGAATCGTACATACCGTTACAGGCGGGTATAATACGTTTATAGGATACTTGTATCAAAATTTAAATTATAAAGGAAACAAATATTGTTTTTGTTATATTTCCTTGAAGGTACTTGAAAGTTATGTAAACCTTAATTTCATTTTATGGTCGCAACATTAAGAAATTGTTCGCAACATCACTTCTTATTAGTTTATAGATATCACTATAGTATAGTATTTTTCTAATCTATTTGTTTTGTTGAATTACTGAAACAAAAAATACGACAAAGAAAACTGAGCTCTTCCTCATGCGTATAGTGACTTCCTTTTCCAGTGATATCTATGCAAACGTAGATATAACTTTATATAATTCCTTAGGAACTCAAATATTAATGTTAATACTTGTTAAATACACAACCAGAAAAACTTCATTTTAAGTAAAACAATTTGTTCAATATTCATTTTTAATACAGATGAGAGACAAATGTTGCAATTAAAACCAACTGATTAGATGGGGGATCTGAACTACATCATTATTGCAGCACCCAATGATTTATAACGATTATTCTATTGTCTGCAGAAGGACATCGATGGAATTCGAACATGAAACCTCACAAATTATGGGACACCGCCTGCCTTGTCTATTGAGCCACTAACTTCTTCAATTTTATTAACTCAATACTTTATACTTTGACCGTCTTCAAAATGGAGTCAAATCTTCTGGGAAGTTCTACAGTAAACTTTAAAGATATATCAAAATGGACGTATACTTTAAAACACCAAATATGAGTTTGATCTCTCTACTTCAAAAGTTTTTTTCTATCCGCCTCAATCTTGATCGAAAACAACGATTTTAACTGCCACCGTATTATGGTAAAAAAAAATAATATACGTATGTATTTATTACCTTTCTTTCCTAAGTTGTCAGACGACATTTGCACATAATTTTACAAAAAAAATGGAATCCACACAAACCGAGTTCAAGTGCTTAAAGCATGATTTATATGCTACAAGTTCCATTTATTAACTAGTATAGTAGAATAATTTCAAAGAGATTAAATCAAATTAAATTCATTTTTAATAAAAAAGCAGAAATTATCAAAATAAAAAACTGCCATTAATTTGTTGAACAGATATTGTAAATGTTTTAAGAATTAATTCGAATCTATGTTTTTATTGATTTTTTTAGACTTTAGGTTATAGAGAATTTTACAATAACTTCAAGAGCGCAAGATGTGCCTAGTAAAATGCTATAATATATTTATACCTTTGTATTTAGCCCTTAGCCCAAAATAATGAAAACAAAAAAAACATTAAAACAGGTCAAGATTGAAGCCGCCTGCATATTATAGAAAATGTAAAATTTTATAAAACATGACTTCCAAATTCCAAATTTTGTATTGAATGGATTGACAATAAGCGGCTAGTATATCCCAAAAAAGTGAAAACTTTATACCATTAACAAAATTTAAAAGTATACGTTGTTATAATCAATATTTTACTAGAATTTTAGAAATCTTTTCAATGATTCAGTAATGAAGTGCTAAAAGTAGCTTAGGGAACTGGTGAGCATTTATCAATATTATCCTGACTTCCTTAATAAATGCTGGACAATTTGAAAAACTCATTAAACGAGTATGCCGATTTATTTATAAATATATATACCTATCTGCAATTTTACTCAAATACGTAAATGCATACTAAATGTACTCAAAATATCACACTGAAAGGAATTTGATAGCACGTTATATATTTAAAAAAAACTACAGTCAGGAACAAGTGATTTTAAAAGATAAAATAATTATAGGAGGGGTATTCAAAGTACGAAGTATTATTCTAGACAAACCTTACAACATCCCATTACGTAAAAGAATCAATGAAACGAATAAAATACTTTCCTAAAGTGGGTAATCCACATAATGTTCTGTATTCAGGTATGGCAGATGATAAAACTTTTACTCACGATCAAATCCTGAGTAAATTCCAAATTACCCTGATCACGTTTACTAATTACTCACGAGTAAGGATAATCCTGCTTGGTATTTACGGCCCCAAGAACAGAAGAAGGAAATTGTACTTTTATTTAATGAAAATTTATATGATAACGTTTTTCAGCTGAGTAGTTCTCAACAAGTTTGATAAAGGAAAAGTATAGGACTTTGTAAACAACACCAGAACACTGCCATAAAATATTCTAAAATATTACTCCTACATTTTATATTCATTGACGATGTCAAAAAGTGTTCCAAATAATTCAGAGTACATTTTTTGTACCAGGTTTTGAGGACAATCAAGTTAGTGAAACGTAAATAAAATAAACTGTTAGTCTTTGGAAGAAGTAAATTCAGAAGCAGTTAGGCTGTTAATATTCTATTGAGAATAATTTATGTGAAAGTATAAAATCTGTAAAGTAATTTTCAAAAAATTGTCACATAACAAATTTATACAAAATTGCTATTCTGTTAGATGAGTATCAAACTCAGCTGAAAAATTGGAATGTTTTTTTTATAGTAGAAAATAGTGTTTAATAGTCTTTCAGTTTCCATTAACTTGTTCTCTTTTGTTCTGTTATTTTCTACTTTTGAAGTCATTCGTTAAATATTAAAATAAAACGACAACTGAAAGATCACTATCTGCATGATAAATTTCTTTTTTGTGCAGTTCATACTTGGACGATACGAACAAAAGTATATATGTACGGCAAGGAGAATAGAAAAAGTGCAGATAGCACAAAGGCTACGCAAAGACGACGCAAACAAACGTATGGTACTAAATGAGTGCTCTAACACTAACTAAATGGGATTTTTCACGTTTTGCTAGGCCATCATGAAATTGCGATCTGTACCAATGGGATTGAGTTTTGTCCCGATAGATTTGGAATTTTTCTCGATAGAATTTCATTCAGAAATTTCTAAAAACGTCCAAAAACGTTTCGCAATTCAATTTGGGATTTTCTCAATTTAATCTGAAAATGCTATATATAAAATTATTTCAACCAAATTTACTTTTTACCTTGCTTCTCAAAATGTCTCACCATGGAAACTAAAAGAGATCATGCCTAATGTAGTGCAGGTCAAGTAATGAAACATGTTGTGTTAATTTATGATTGTTTATTAATCAAAAAACACAGTATGGATATCAAAATTATGTCCTACAACTTGCGCTCATCGTAAAAATTGATAAACAAGATTTTGAACCTATATACAAGTCTTGAGAATGTGAGTTTGTAAAATTTTTTACTTCACTGTTTTTTATTCTAAATATAAGACCATTTGTTAAAAATGTTACGTAAGTTCCCGAGCCAAATATTTCTCAAATTTACTTTAATATTAAATTTGCTCATTTGTTTGTGAAGGTATATTACATACACTAAACTATTTATTGATATGGCTCGATTAAAAAAAAAAAAACAGATGAAAACTGCTCAAATCATATGGAAATTAATTTAAATGTAAACGTGCCACTTTATGTAAATGTTCTCAACTCAAATATAAAAACAAAACTATATGTATTTAAAACAACGTGTGTAACTATGCTGCCGAAATTTAAATGTAAAATTATTTTTAGTATTATGTTATCCATTTTATTTTATATAATAAGAATAAAATTCAAAATATTTTACTTAAATTGACTTTTAAATGACAATAAATTCAACTACCCTCAGCTGTTTACGATTTAAATCCCAGTAAATGTTAGTCGGACCGAATAATCGTTGATGTTATTAATTAAAGAAGCATCTCTGCTCCAGATTACCAATTATCAAATAATTACCACTTTCTCTAAGATGAGTAAAATTTCCTTAGAAGATTCGTAGAAAAGGAAAGGCGATAAGAAAAGGTAACCAGTAAACTGATTGATATTTGTTTAAAAAAACATTAAATTGCTTTAATATTATTTTTTTTAGTGCTTAGTATTTACTCCTGTTGCTACAGTTTCCGTTTTCCATTACGCATTGAATTAACGAAAGTTTTAAAGTAATCATCTGTAATTGTGTTGTAACAAACCTTTTTTAATTTCATCTCCAATTATTATATCGCCCGCAGATTGTTTCTTCTTACTTATGATTCGAGACTGTTACCTGGCTACTCCAACGTTTTAACGTTAAAATTTTCAAGATATATTTTTACCTGTAAAATTATAAAAGTGATTTTTAGAATCTTCTGTACTGGTTGTTTAAAAAAAAGATTGTTTGCAAATTTCAGGTAAAACTAATACTTACATCTTCAACTTTGCGACGGAGTGTATAAATGTCTCGAATAGTAAAATCCTCTCAATAGAAAAAGTATTCTCGCATTGATGGCAAATAATTTCCTTTTACAATTTGCAATTATTTAACCTCTGTTCATGGTTACATCAATAAATTGCTAATTGAAAAGCTGTGCTAGGTTACACAGCTTGTAGCATATGCTTCAAAGTTCTCTAAACATATAATTTGGAGAATTTTTTTCCAGTTCACCTTATCATCGCAACTGGATCCATTTTACACCTTCTCCTGTAAATTTCCCGCATCGATAGTTCTACTTTTCTAAATACAAAAATTTCAATCTCTTTTTTTCAATATGAAGCGATTTTCGAAAGCATGAAATATATGTATATAAACTCAGCGTAATTTTAAAATATAACGCAAAGCATTTTTATTCATTATCTCACTTTTGAAACCAGATACAAAAAAAATTAAAAATTATTCAACAACAATCTATTAAAATCTTTTGGGTAGAAAAAAAGATTTATTTAAGGTTTGCGAAGATTGAGGAACCATACATTGATTTTCATTACCCCTCATAGCAGTTACTTCCTTATTTACAGCCGTTAATATATCCAACATATGTTTTCTAAAGTGATCAAAATTAAATCCAGACCATACCTATATACAAACAAATCCTACCTATCAGCCAATTGATCTACAAGTTTGCAAAGGGTTTGAATGAACCAAGTACCTCTTTCGATATGACGAACTGAAGCAAATCCAGGAACAGATGCAACTGCTGTGAGCATATCACTGTAGGCTGGAACACTTGGTTCAGGCGCATCATGTTCCAAATATTCCACCTAACGTACGGAAAGTTGAGTTATTATTTAAACCCAGAAAAACTACTACACACTTTTAAAGCTTTTTGATACTCAGCTCCTTGGCACGCCTGTATGATAAGCATCTTGGGCTTGCCAAGTAAAGAATCCGATGCCATTAGTTTCTGAATATTCGATATACGTACAGGAATGCTATTGTTTCCATAAACAGCACCTATAAACAGAATTATATATGTAGATTATTTCACTTGCAGCTTAATTTTCCTGGTTGTATAAAGAAATTATCTATTCTACTACTAAATTTAGTACCGTAAACGGTTATTTAAATCTCCTATCAGAATATAAAGGGCACTTACTAAAATATTGAAACCTCAGTTTAACAGGTTGTATTTGAAGAAAACGCCTCACACATTATTTTTATCAGATTTTACAATTTTTTTCGACAAATATCAAATAATATTAGCAATAAGCTAATAGCATTTACATCATGAGCTCAGAACTCCTTTTCTAATTTACTTACGAATGATTACTTTTATGTAAACGTCTCCTCTGTGATCATGAAATAATCAAGTTTTATATTTCTAAAGAATACCCTTATGCCAAATGATGTAATAAGAATTCCTTACCTTCAATACCGTGTGATAATATGCAGACAATTAGAGAATCATACACAATGGATCTCTTCACGGTATCATTAATAATATTTAACATGTCTAAATGAGAACAGCCATCAATTTCTATTGGTTTGTAGCCGAAAGATGCAAAAGTTGACCTTAACTTAATTTTATCGACATCTGTGCCTCTACGTGGTTTCAGAGGTTTTGCTGGTAACTGGTCCTAAAAACCAACATTCTTATTAACTTGAAATGAATCAAATTCATTTACCTTTAAAGCTATATTTGTTTCACGATGAAAATTCATTTGATTAATAATCAATATGAAACCTGCCCATTCCTTTCTGATCAAGTATCTTTCATCATTACTCAAGTCAGAACTGATCCTCTTTTCGAATACTTCATTTTTTGAAGTTCCACTATCATTTTCATTGAAATTTGGCCGTTTAACTCTAGTAACTTGAGACCTTTCGATTTTTTTATATAGATTGTTTGCTACACTTAAGAGCATATCTTTTAATATATCTTTTTCATTCATCTTTAGAAATTGAAGAATCTTGTCCAGTTTAGGTTCCGTTTCATTTGTAGCGTTTGGCCATTTGCCAATAATCACAATGTCTTTTGTAATCCAGTCTAGCATATAAATTTCAAGCAGTGAAGAATCATAAAACCTCATATGATTGGAAAAATTTGACTCTGCATTCATATCTAAAACAAGTCTTCCGGCTTCGATATTCGTTAATTTCTCACATACAATATATAAAGCTTTAAGAACTGGATGAATATATAAACTTGTTTCGGGAATATGTGGTAGAAAAATGGCATGAAGATCAGCAGCATCAAATCCTAACTTCCTTAAAACTCTGTTTGCTTTTATTATGGCCAATGCTTCCAGAAGAGGGTTTGTCCAATTTGGTTCAATTTTCGAATACTCATATAATAAATCCGATTCATCATTTTGATTATTAACGAGTACTAATAGGCGTTGTAAAGCATATTGTGCGTTTACTTTATTATTTCCAAAAAGCAAAAAGGCCAATGACACCTGCAAAGTTAAATCATCTCGTATTGAATTATTTGTATTTGTATATTAGTTAGAAATGCATGTACAAATGCTGAAGGAAATAAAGCGGCATAATGTTAATCTGGAAAGATTACTGAGTGTAACAGATGTAGTGACCTCAAAGTTTTAGATGTTTGCGGGCAAAGAATGCAAATTACAATAAATGCAGTCCTCTTTATAATACTATTATATTTTATTATTTATACAATAATGTTATTCTTTCTCTTTTCATTATGAATTAGGAAATTTACGCCATTAAAGTACCTCATTTTGTTTTTTCTTGAGAAAAAATCTTGTTTCGAAATTTCAAAAGTCACGTACATCAACTTAAATATATTTAAGGCTATTTAGACTATTTTATAACTTGGATTCATCTTTTCCTGGTTCGTATAGAAGGTCACACGTTGCTTCTAGAACGCTAAACTGCCTTTATCTGCGCAGCAGTCTCTTTTCCGTGGTGATCTCTTGTGCTCTTTTGCCAGAGATTTTCACACACTCTACGACTTCTTTCTTCGTAAAATCATATTTCTTTCGGCCATATTACTTCATAGATATGAGTTCTCGAAACAGGGAAGCCGTTATTTTTTTATCCAAACTCTACACTTTATAAATTGCGGATAAATTAATTTTATGATATTCCTGATATTATTTTATTTAATAATTTGCAAGTAACAAAAATGGTATTGTTAGGATAGAATGTGATGTTGGCGCTGGTATTGTAAAATTTTAAAATTTCCTTTGATCTGGATGCTGAATCAGATAGAGAACTGCTTCAGCGGAATGTGTGGGAAATCGAAATAAATCAAAATAAAAAGAACGTTACTGCTGAGTACAGAATGTGAAGAAGATGGTAAATTTTTATACATCCTTATTCCCTTGTAAAATATAGTTCCATGCAAAGCTGTGCATTGCTGAGCGTTGTCGAATTCCTTATTTCTACCTAAAGCTTAAAACCATAGAGATAAGAGAATTTTCTTATCTCTATGCTTAAAAATAAATCATACCCTTCACTGGAAATTTTGCAGTTAGCCCTTGTCTATTAGTTGATAACGATTATGGAGAGTTTAGTTTGATAAAAAAATTTATATGTACATATTTTTATTTAAATTTTTTACAAAATTTGCTCCAGGTTGCTGGTAGGTATTTAAAAGAAAGAAAGACATAATTTTTGTAGTACATATTCATACGGAGTGTCTTTGGGTCGCATTCTAAACGATATGTACATTAGTTTATTAAATAACACTAGCCAAACACCAATGATGGATTTTTTATGTGATAAAATAGGGGATATACCGGGTCGTTCACCTTACCTTTTCATACAAAGATAAATCTTTTTCCACATACTTTAAATGTCCAGTATGTACACTCTTCAATTTACGAAAATAGAAATCGTGTATTGAATGCTT
This sequence comes from Dasypogon diadema, assembly GCA_006980735.1. Classification (NCBI taxonomy): domain Eukaryota; kingdom Metazoa; phylum Arthropoda; class Insecta; order Diptera; family Asilidae; genus Dasypogon; species Dasypogon diadema. The sequence continues at coordinate 57,453 of QYTT01091295.1, forward strand.
ATTATCCTTTGCAGCACATTCACAGCTCGACATTGCACATATGTATACGGATTGCACTGAAAAAACCTATTATTTATTTATTGGCAAATAATTCATTACCAACTCCCCCAATTCCCCCAACACTTCTTGCACTTCTTCTTAATGAAAGTAATAGTGCACGGAAGAACTTTTAACACAAAACATAAACCATGTTTACACATAAAGCCGAACCTAGGTTGAAGCGTTTCATCCAACTCAGTGTTAAATTGAAATTTAAAGACAAGCAATTCGATTACAAATTTTTGCTAGATTGGGTCGAAATAACACTTGTAAGTCACCCACCGAGTGGGTTGAGGTACACGTCTGCAGATTTTCTCTTCTGTTGGCGTGATATTAAATCCTATACAAGACATCCATCTTTGTTTTCTATGTTTTGTGTTTGGGACTCTGCTCTGCTGTCCTATTTAAAGAAGAAGAAAAAGACACCCATCTTCCTCCCGGAGTAGTAGGGGTAGATTGTTGTGAAAAAGTGTCCATTGCCTGCCTTAAGAGCTTTTTAGTATTAAATATGAATATAATTAATTCAGCAATTTTTCGAATAAACACACAATTTATTATTTGAGATTATAAATTATAAATATTACATTAATTGTACCTCTAAGCTTGAAAGTCAATAAATGATTTATTGACATATTTTATTCCTTGAAAAAGAACATTTTAACCAATACATATTTTCATTAATTATATTAACAAATGGTGTCCGTGATGCAATAGAAAATTGTGAGCCTTACTGGTGCTGTGCTTATAACGAAAACCAACTTAAATAATTCTAAATGATCTGAATTAAATTTACTTTTTTAAATCATATTCGTTAATATTTCTATGAAAAACTGATTTCAAAACTTGATTTCGCATTTCTTTGGTAGACTTACGAAAACTGTTCCGAAATGTTGCCTTTTTTTCATCAGTTTTTGTACAGTTATCATCTACAGATATAGAACGAAAGACTTTTCTTTCCTGGTTGTCTAGAATGGAAATGTCGTTTAATTTAATTTCCTCTTCTTTATTGTTAGCTTGGTTTTCATTTAATTTAGATTTTCTGGCATTACTGTCGTCACATTTAGACTCAATCTTTGGTTTTCGTCTTAAGCTCCTTCGAAGTGTATCGAAAAAGTGAATGTTTTCTCTATCTTCACATTTTTCCGGTTGACTATCAAATTTACTTTTATGCACAAGTTTACGAAAACTTCTTCGAATTACATTTGATATCTTAGTCTTTTCCTCGTTTTCTTTAATATGCGTCTGCGGTATTATAATTTGTTCATGTTGAGAAGGAATTACATTTCTTTGCTTTTCTGGTTTACGATATGAGCGAACAAATGGAGTATGGAATTTGAAATCAATCTCAACTTCATTGGTACTATTTCTGTCATTACAGTCGGTTAGATTCTTTTCATTTTCCTGACAATTTACTTCATTTTCTTTGATATTAATATTTTTTCCGGCAATACTTTCTATTTGCTTGACAGCAACTTCTGTAGTTTCTAAACTAGATGAGATATTTGTACTTTCTTCACCACTTTGAAAAAGCGCTCCTTCATTTTTTTGTTCAATCGACTCTTCAACATCTTTCAATCTTGATTCAAAATTCCTTTTTCTTGTTTTAGCTTCATTAATGCTGTTTTCTAATTCTAGCTGGTAGCAATCCAATTCTTTGCCAATATCAACAATCTCTTCACTTATAACTGAAAGTGATCTGCGAAAGTTTTTTCCTGTTTGTCCATTAATCTGATTATTTGGGGTAAACACTAACTTTTCAGCCAACAATTTTGAAGGTGTTAAATTTTCTATTGGTAAACCAGAAAAATCAATTCTGCATTTAACTGTAGGTTGAAAAGGTACTGCAATAGTTAAAGATGTAGGCAATTCTAAAGCAGGATTTTCTATTCCCCCTTTGGAATTTTCAATAATTTTTTCTCTGGTAATCTCAAAGGGGTTTACAGCGAAATTATTTTCCTGTGTTCGGATATTGAGGCCAGGATTGCTGAAGCACTGATTACTTTCGGTAACAATACCACGAATACGTTTTACCTGTTGCGTAAAAAAATATTAAAATTTCAAATAAAAAAGAAGAATAAATTAAGAAATACCTCAAAAGGATTGATTTCTCTATCGGGAACTTCCAGATTTAAAGCTGGATTTGTAAAACATGCTTCGTTAACATCATGTCTCTTCTTCTTTTTTGGAGGCTTTCGATTAATTTCATACGGATTTTCAGGTATTGCCTTGCAACTAGCAATTTCTGCAATTGATTTTACTTCTAAACACGAAGAATTTGTAAAAGAATTCTTTGTGTTCCTTTCTTTCCCAGAAGGCAAATATGTCAATGTGTTGGATTCTCTTGTGGGTGTTGAGCAGAACCCAGCATTCGTGAGACCCTGAGGCAGAGGAGTTTCTGGTTCACGTTTCCTCTTTCTTTTCGGTGTTATATCATCTATGTTGTTATTGGCTTTGCAAGCCATTTTTTGGTTTCATTAAATATTAACTATTTCAACACTGCAATAGAATAGAAAAGAAAAAGTTTTTTCATACAGCTCTAGGCATAAAAGGTTTAATGTCCTGTCGGTATCCGCGGAGTCAGAAAGAAATTATTTATACATTTTAGGAAAATAAAAAAAACTAGTTTTTCTGCTGCACAATTACTCGTAGAATGATCTTTCTAACTCAATAAAAGCTATAGAGAATAGTCCGCTTATTAGAAGGCAATTATCCAAACAAAATTTGAACCGAATTCAAGAGCACCCTAAAACTTGTACTGAAAATGTTAATAATTCTATCACTTCTAAAACTCAAAATCCATGTAAAATTTGAACCAGAGCAGGAACAATTCCACAAAGTAAATATATTTCTTGAAATTTGCTAATAAAACAATAAAAACTTGGATCAAGCATAGATGTAAATAACACTTATTGGGACTTTGGCGATTTCACACTTCAGAGGAAAGTAATGATCCCAATATTTTCCCAAGCACTACTTTGTACTACTATCAACTTATTGTTTTGGTTTTGCACTTACTTTGGGTAAAAGAAACAATAAATTAAGAGTAATAGGACCACCACGGAAGTCAACAAACTGCCACTTTTAAAATACTTCATAAACTAAACACCTGTCGATTGCCTTAACTTTGCTATTGTGAATTAATGTTCAGGGTTGTCGTGTACATTTTGAAGCAAATGAACCGAGAACGCATGCCATTGAAATTCTGCTACCATTAAAAACACAATAGATGTGATGATTTGCTCTAATGTATTGATGGAAATTGACAAAAGAAATATTTTCAGGTCATTATTACTCATTTTACAAATGAATTACAGATTTAAAATTTTTTCTGGTGAATGTCTTTTGTACGCACGTATAAGGTAGATTAGAATTATTCTTGTTTATGTGCTTTCTGCATGTGGTACTTACTGTGGACTGTGTCGCATTTTCAAAAATAAAAAGAAGATGAATTGTTTGACATTTGGAGCTTAAAGGAATTAAAAAGAATAAAGATTTGCAATTCTTTCTGGAAGGTTTAACCAATTTCAGTAAAACTGTTTTAGGAATTTATTTGCTTGCCTGAAATCGACATTCGTTGCGAGTTTGCCCCCCTTCATTACGTATCGCTCTGTCAGCATGCCTATGATTGTAATTTCAGGATATCCATGCAGTAGAAAGTCTTCCAGGAGTTATGAATTACAGGACTATTTTGAGAAAAGGGGCAAGAAAGTGAAAGTGATTTCGGAGAATGTAGCAGTTCCGAAGGCTGGATTTCAAAAGAATGAGTACTTTTTAGATTCCCAAAAGGAAAAACTTATCAGATCCGATCTTAAGTCGCAAGTTGTAAGGGCTTTAAATAAAGAAGATGTTGTAATATTGGACGCAGGGAATTATATAAAGGGTAAGTTTGCAATTTTTATATAAAAAAAGGATTCCTTCCTTGTCAATTTTAATTTAACCCATGAAAACGAACCAAGTGAAGTTCAATGTGTTTTCCTCATGCGAGTTGTGCAAAACGCAAAATTTTGCTTATATTTTGAAAGAAAGAAACAGGTGATTTCCTAATAGATATTGATTGTTAATATTAATGTGCCGATGCCGATGAGTAGCCTCAACAATAGGTTCCCTTAAGTTTCATGCGTCTAATGTGTGTACTGCTCTTAAGGGGCGAGTATTCCTGCTGCGATCTTTATATTCGTATAAGGATAAATGAATGACAATAAAAAAAGAAAAATACATTGCTAATCAGTTGTTGAGTTATCGTATTTTGAAAAATTATCTGTTAAACCCTTCTTAATTAAATGAAATTTTATAGGTTTTAGATATGAACTTTTTTGTGCCTGCAAAGCCGCTCGTACAACTCAATGTACTTTATATTGTGCAATTCAAAAGGAAAAGGCATGGGAATTTAATCAGAATAAAACAGAAACTGAAGAAGAGATATTAAGTAATACTAGTGCGCATAATAATTCAAATATTGCATACACACGAGAAGTCTTTGATGCCCTTTGTATGAGATTTGAAGAACCATCTGGAAATTGTAGATGGGATAGTCCGTTATTTGTCTCATTCCCTGAGGACGAATTACCACTTGATAAAATATTTGATGCATTATTCTCAACAAAACCTCCGCCACCAAATCAATCAACGCAAAATGTAAGTACATTGTCGAAAAATATTGTTTGCTACATACAATAGCTTTTCTGTTGTTAAACCTTAGATTTCAATATTGCTACTGATAGTAATTCTACTTTAATAATAGAATAGAAGTGTTGTTAGCTAGTTTGGGAATATCATTCTTTATTTCCACAGCCACCTCTAAGTTCAACCAATTATTTATTTGAACTGGATAAAATGACTCAAGAAATAATTAAGAATGTGATATCAGCACGGAAAATCGGTATCTTGGGGCCAGTGCCAATAGAAGGGACAGATATTAAAGTGAATGTTCCAGATACTATGAATACTGTACATTTAAATCAACTCCGTAGGCAATTTCTTAACTACAGTAAAATGCACACGCAAGCAAGTAGTCTGGAAAAGGCACCTAAGATTTTTGTACAGTTTTTAAATGTAAATTGTAATAAATAACAATGTTTAAAAAGAATACTAGTCGGTTTCTCTCCTTCCTATGACCGCAATCCTGAGTAAATTTCCAATTATGGACTATTGATTTACCCTAATCGCTTATTATCAAAAATTACTTCTCATAAAGATTTAGATTTTGAACCATTTACCAAATGCAATTAATTGTACTAATTTCCTTTTTTTTAGCTAAGTGTAATGAGTACCGATCACCTTTCATAACTAATTGCAATCGCTACCTGTTTAATGTATTTTAACCGTTTCAATCTTTTTTACAGCCTAATGTTTCTGTTCTCTGTAAAAATTGAATTTCTGGCGATTTATGAAAATGGAAATTGTAATAGTTACCCTGCCATTTTTTTGGATTAGAATCCAACTATGCGTCACCGATAACGAAGGGTTTTCATTTGGGTTCCAAGTATTTCCTTGTCCTTTGGTGTTATGTATCTTGTGTAAAACGATTTCCAACTTCCATCTGTATCTTTTCGTGTTCCGTTTGTAGTGGCACTGATAAAAAAAGATTTTTAGTGGTGAAATCTACAATGATGAAAAATTCCGAAATGGGGTGGGATAAAGAAGCCGACGCTTGAGTAAAGGGATCGCACAATGGTCGCATGAAAATCAAGAGAGCTGAAAAATCCAAAACCAAACTACTTTCCCTCCAAGATGGTAAAAAAACTCGACGAAGAACACGCGGCGACAACCATGTGGCGGAATGGACAGCGGTGGACTCGACAGCGGTAAGAACAGTACTCACCTTGGCATATTTGTTCATTATACTTGTTTTTCCCAAATTTAATAATGGCGTTGAATATCGTCTACTTGGTGATTTGATAAAAAGTATGTGTTCTTCGGATTAGCTTGATATTCCGGAAATTTGATGTCTAGTAATTTGTAGATTGATTTTGCATGCTATTTACGGTGGCGTCTAACATACTGCTAGAGAATAGTTAAACTTTGAAAAGCAAAATAATAGTCTTTATATACTCTGTATTCTGTACTTAATACAAAAACATCTTAAAATTTGTATAAACATTTAAAATTAACAATAATTCTTAATATTTAGAAGAAAAAAAAAGTTTCTTCAGACTATGACTGTCGTAATGCAAAAATCAATTTTCTTTTGATTCTTCTCTGCAATTTAATTTAAAATAATTTCATTTCTTCAATTTATGTCAAGTACTTCATTCCAATTAGAAAATATGCTGCTAGTTTACTTAAAGTGGAAAAGTTAACACAATATGGTGAGCAAATTTTCTATGGCAGCATAAATGCAATAAATATATAAATTGCAATAAATATAAATTGTTACTTTAATGTAACCTAATTAAATTTTGTTAAAAACGTGCCTATTCATTGTTTTGTTTTTTAAATCCAATGTGTTAGAGAAACTTTTCTACTCTTCAGGTTCAGGTTCATCAGGTTTTCTACACACAAAAAATACGCTAAGATATTCACTTTGTTGCATGGATCGAGGATTTTGTGCATATTTTGTCCGTACTTCAGTTTGACTCTTTAAAATATCAAACCCTACAGTGTTTATAATTCCAACTAAGTCTTCAAATGTAGGCTCAATACTTGGCTCATCCTGTATGTCGCTATAATGATATAAAAGTGGGCCTAAATTAATCCATATACCTCCCGGCTTCAGTATCCTGAAAGAAATACAATTATTTGAATAAATCTCTCAGAATAGTAGCATAAAAATAGTTCGAAGGTAATACGTGTCGTCAAGACATGGTCACATGGTTAGAAAGTCGATTCAAATTTTTAAATTTCATAATTTATAGTCTTAAAAAAAGTACATTTAGAAATGGCAGAAAAGTTTAAATAAGCTATTGAAGATTGGTTCGGGCCGAGAGTACAAGTTATAAATAGTTTTCGGTCATGTATCCGGTTGAACGATCAAATTCGTGCTAAATCCCGGTCAAATTAGTCTTTTGAGCAGGCACACCATTTCGTCCGACTTTTTGCAATGTAGATTTCTACGATAAATACTCGTTCTTTAACTGTGTACCGCTCCATAATAAAATTTCCACGTGTATACTTTACAGCTACTAAAAATATCAATTACGAGATTCGTGTAGGAGAGAAGAGGAATCACAGTTTAAAGTGTTAAATCAAAATAGTCTTAGCAACTTAGATACTTACTTATAAATTGTCTCAACGAATTCAATAACATTATTTGCACAATCAATGAAGAAACAAGTAGCTACACAATCCCAATAATCTGGCTGTGTATATACCTATAATATCGAATATTGTATTTTTATTTTTATTTATATGAAAATAATTGAATATACCTCTAAGAAGTCACCAGCAACCATATTGAATGTCCCCTTTGGTGGTGCTTCACATGGACTTACATCTGGGAACGTGATAGCGGATATTTGGTCATTTCTGGTTAAATTATTAACAAATTGATGTATCCATGGATATATTGTATACTGATTTTCTATTTCACATCTAAAATAAAATTGCATTCAAATTAATTTGAAACATGCACGCATTAAGAAATATAACTTATTAAGAACAAAATTAGAGGCAATAAGCATAAACAGAGAAAATTCATTTCCTTCACAATGGTATCCTCTGTATGCAAGCTCATACGTTAATCTTCCTAACCCTGCGCCAGGAACAAGCACCTTAACTTTCCCAACATCTCTAAAAACGAAATTATTTATATTTTATTATATATTTAATATATTTATTTTTATGGTTAACATACACTTCGCTGGGATTGAAATAATGGGTAATTTCATCGATGATGGGCTTATAACATTGATTTCTCTCTTCTTCTCCTTCAACACTCCAATCTCTCGCAAACTGTTTGAGTGTTATCTGGACCTTTAATGATTTAAACGCATCAACTTCCTGTATATAAAAAATATTTTAAATAATTATATTAAGAAAAATATGCAATACCTAATTATGGAATCATTTGCCTTGATTTTTGCTTCAAATCTTCGAAATTATTTTTTCTATCCAGATTTAGTTTTTACGAACAGATTGAGATTTTAATGATCATATTCCTAATTTTAGTGTCACCATACTTTCTCGAATGTAATCTGTATCCCAAAGTCTGATGGTACATCAGACGTCCTTTCGTATTTTAATGTATTTTTACTGTCACGTAAAAATTTATTACTGGCTTTAAAGGAAGGCATGAACAGAAAAGAAAAAAAAGTTGTCTGCTTTTGTTCGAAATATACCAAGAATAAATTAATAAAAGTATTCCAATTATATAAGACTATCGCATTATGCTGGTGAATGAATACCGAAGGGGATTGCAGTTACGAAGTAAGTAACGCAGAAGTCGTTTATAGATATGAAACAGTTTGTAAAAAATTCATGCATGCCTTTTTCATAACTTTACAGGAACAAAGGAATAGGTGAGCAGGGAATTTACGACAGTAAAAAGTGAGTAACCAGAATAATAAAGTTGTTTTTTTAAGAAAGGAAGTCTATCCTCAGTTAGTTTAATCACTTTTCCAATTGACTTAGCTTTGCCCCCTTAGCACACGCTATTGAATTGTATTTCGACTTTTTTCGCAGTCCTTTTCGATGCATCGGGCGATGAGTTTCCTCAACTTTATTTCTGTTTCGTTTTGAATAAACTTAAGCCCTTAAGTGTTAAAATGAGGCGAAGCAGTATCAAGGTATGTAAAAAGTTATTAGCCGACAAAAATTTCATGCCTAAGAACAGTTCTAGGGAGGGATAGTAAAAATAAAACAAAGTATCCCATTTTTCAACACAATCCCCCTTTGATTCATCACTTTTCTTATATTTTGGTATTAACATTTCTATACCCTTAAAAAAGTAATCTGAAGTTTTATCTTAAAAATGAGCCTGTGGGACTTTATCATTAAATTTTCTTCTTTGAAGGCCTTTTTTGAGCTTGGAGTTAAATCTGGGCTATATGAGGAGGAGGAGCTCAGCCGCTTAAATTACGCCGGCAGGTATGATATCCCAAAATTTAAAAGCCAGTTTTTTTTTAAGGCAACGCTCAAAAGGGTAACTTGAGGATTTTCATTATTTAAAATTTTCCTTCTATTTAGAATTTTAAGGTTTGTGCCATTAGCCATCACTCTTGGTGAAAAGATATAGACATCTTGTTCACAGTTTCCCTGATGAGCTACATGAAGCAGGAAAAAGGAAGTTTCGTCATGTGAACCGTTTTGCTAGATCGCTGACAAGACTCGCTCCCTGCCTCTTTGAAGCTTTGTAAAAAAAAAACTTGTGATATATTGGCTTCAACGGAGAGTATATAGGGAGAGGTTTTGAAAATTCAAGAGTGGTGATTATGAATATCATGACAAATAACGGCCAAACCATTCCAAAAAAAATTAGGCAAGCTTTATTGAATGAAAACCATTCCCAAACACTTCAAAATTGGCTCATCAGCACGAATTCGATAAATCAGCCGTTCTTCGCAATCGTTCAGTGTTCGTTTTCTAATGACACAAAATACGAAAAATAAAATCATGAACTGACCCTGGTCAACCATCAACATCGACTCTAAAGCGAAATATCCAGTGACAAAACTTTACACTGTGAAACAAACTATGAAACGTGTTCCTCAGATCTGGGCCCGCGTGATTGGCAGCAAACCTATCACGTGGCATATAAATTAAGCATTATCTGCTTCCTTTGCTGTACATTTCTGTTTTTCATAAAAAGTTAAAAAATAGTTCGACGTGTAGATACAACTACAACGCAGTAATTTAATAATGAAATGAAAATGCCAAACAAGGCCTAAAAAAACACTACAGACTTGTATTTTCAAATTGTGCTAGTTAGGTTTTTTTTTATATAAATTGGATTCTTTATACTATTAATTATTTTCAAATTTATAATACTTACGGTTTCCAAATCTTGATTTCTAATTTTCACGACATGTCCATCCTCTTGATTAACCATTTTTGTTGGGGTTGTTGGAGATCTTTCAAACATAAGATCCACATTTCTTATCATCAAGCGTATAACACGGGCATTTTGATCAATACAATCCCGAATACGGTTTAAATGGTCACGATAACGTGATAACATTTCTTGGTGCTCGGGCGGTAAACTATTTAGATATGTTTCAGTCTTGTGCACTCGCATGTGGGAGTAAGCACTAAAATATAAAACATGTGTTAATAAATATATTAAGTTAACGCTTTCGTGCAGGAAGAGTTCGTTGGGATCAAGGAGCAGGAACAGCGACGCCTACAATGTATATTAGAATGGAAATGACTTGAGGCATTTACAAGTCAAGGATTGGAGATGTTTTTAACAATAAAACTTCGCCTCAAAGTAGCAAAACGAATAAGAATAGTGTGCCCTGAAGAACAGATGAGCACTGTTTATTTGGGTCAATGTCGATGCAAATAGTTCGACTGTCCCTCAGTGTAGAATGTGTCACAAAGCAAGTAGAACTATTGGTTGCTATTCCCTTGCTCATTGTAGAATCCCATCCCAAGTCTACACAATCTCTTTAAATTTTAGGGGTGCAATACAAACAACATACACATCGAAATTTTAAGTTTAGGAAGATAAACAAATGTATTTATTTGTATTTCCATCTCATCAGATGTAATATATCTCACCTGTAATACTTAAAAGCTGCAATAACTTGCCGAGAATTCTTTTGCTCTTCAGCCTCATTCTCTGGATTCGTGGGTGTCAAGTCACGATCACACATTTTGTAGTTTATAACAGAAACTAAAATCTAAATTAAATAAATGGCCATTGTGTTATTAATATTATTTAAATTGAAGAGTGTCTCACTTGCAACTTGAAATTGGCTTCAAAATCAAGCTAATAGCCACTGATTTACCAGAAGCCTCCACTTTTATTGCAAGTGCACCACGCGCGAACCGCTTCAGCTAGAACATGTGGTATTGACAAACTTTCATCATGAAAAAACTCGACTTGTTTGGAAAAGTCACCTCATGGTAGAATGAGAGGAATAGTCAGAAAAAAAGAGATCGTAATAAAATACAAGTGAAGTTTTCCTCAATTAAAAATATTTACAATTATTAACGAAGGACAATTACATTTATTGAAAATTTATAAACTAAAAGATTTTATAACTTTATAAGATATTTTTTATTCCTGTAGGGAGGTGATTTTTTTTATTCACGTTGAACGCAGGAATAGAGCGTTCGTTGCATTCATTCTGTTTAAGAGGTAATTTCGAAGTCATTTATTTTATACCTAATTCGGGATTTCTGTGATAATGTAAATTTGGAAAGAATAAGATGTATCTTCTTCTTATTTCTGAAGAAGGCAGCACAGTTAAATAAGGTTTGTCTGAATGTAAACATTTAGCTAAACATGTCAGAAAATAAGCGGAATAAAAAGTACAGCAAATTAAAGGTAATCTATCACGAATTTTATCAGTAAGTATTCATTACATTAAGGTGGAATATATATACAATGAATATTGCGTACAAATCGAAAGGTGGCTTTTTGGTTTCTAACCAAATTTTTTGGAACTGGAATGTAAGGGATCTTGTAAATCTTATTGCATATAATTATGCAAAAAGAAGTAATATAGATTTAATTTAAATTTCTGGAGACTGTATTATGAATTAGATGTAATTTATATGCATAAGATAGACATGGAACAAGCAAGTGCCTTTCAGGAAGTTTGAGAAGAATTGCCACCTCATTTCTAGCCGGAAAAATCTTCGCCGTTGAAAGTGCACTAAATGCAGCCTTCTTCAATACCTGGAAAGAAGAAAATATATACTGTTTTCAAGAAAAGCTACATAGAGAAGATTTAAAGCAATAGAGAGTGAGGAGAGATGAGAAACAAGGTGATTAGGTCGAAAAAACAGGTTTCAGTGCAGACGCGGCCCCGTAAGAGCTCATTGCACATTAAGATTTTTAAGTAGAAGTTGTAGATTCCCAACATTCTCTTCAAAATTTTCTTCTGCTTAAGCTGTGCTGTGTGCATTTTAGGCTTGTCCCCTAAACTTATTCCAGTGGTGGTGTTTTTGCGATGTTAGGAATTTTTTTACTTATAGCGGAAGCTGTTCGTTGGTCAACTGTTTCTGTATAAAGATTTCGAAAAATGTTTTTATTTTCCCTTAAACAAATCAAAAAGATTTAATTATTATATTTCAGGAAGCGAAAAGACCGGTAATTTTAACTAAACGAGATACTGGTAGCAAAAATGATAAGAGCCAGACTAAATCATCGGAAGAACAAATACAGCCAAAGATTTTATTGAAGGCTAAGGAAAAGGAACAGCAAACTCAAATTAGCATTGTGGCCAGGGAACAACCTCCCGTTGAATCTTCTTCACAAAGCCCAAGCACAATTAGTATTCAAACCAAGGAGAAGGAGACTTCCCAAAACGTTAATACAGGTAATTTTTCTTTTCGTAAAGATTGAATTACATTTCGTAAATTTTCCAGAGCAACCTGTTGCACCTGTGCCGATTATGACACGACCTATAACATTAATATCTGGCATAAATTTTCAAGTTAATGCGAATTCGATGAAGGTGTTAATGAAAACGAATACGGATTTTTTTGTCGTCGGAGTGGTGGGAACTCAAGGTGTTGGAAAGTCAACAATACTAAATTTACTGGCTAATGATAGTGGGGAAGTCGAAATTTACAATAATTTTTTTAAGGAGAAGGCAGGTGTTTTCCCGGTTAAATTTAAGCCCGGTAAAGCATCTTCAATGCCCCGAACTGAATCTATTCACATGTTTATCACAAGCGATCGAATGATATTACTTGATTGCCCGCCTGTCCTCTGTAATTCGTACAAGAGGGATGCAACAACAAACGAACTTGACGATATGAAAATGATTATATTACTCTTGACAGTGTGTCATCTTGTGATTGTTATTCAGGATGACTTTTTTAATTTAAGTTTAATTCGTCTGCTACAATTTGCGGAATTAACTAAACCAAACCAAGATACGAAACCATTCGTAAGCGATTATTTACCCAACGTTTTATTTGTTAAAAATCGAGCGAAAAGAAATGATTTTTTATTAGAAGAGAAATTGCGTGTGGAAAAAATGTTGAGGAGTTTTTTTAAGGATTCCCATCTTCTTACTCAAGGCGACAAATACAGACGATCCAAACAGGTTGATACTGAAAAGTGTGTAAATTATCTCGTGTTTCCAGAAATAAAAGGTAATATTTTATTTATTTTCCTTATTAGAATTGAAATAGAAAAAAAATAAAAATAGGGGACACATTAATTTCACATCATCCCAGCTTAGAGCTATTAACGGCAGAATTACGAAATCGAGTTTTTATGACTCCTCGCAATCAAATGTACAATGGAACAACAGAGCTTACGGAAGCCTTGTGGTTTGAACTGCTTTCAGCATCAACTTTAAATAAAAGTCAATTCTTTCTAACTACGTACGAAGACATAAGGCGAAGCCACACACACAGTGCTGCCGAGCAAGGAAGCAAATCAATGGGTTATATAGATATTATTGAGTAAAAATGATATTTTCATTAAATCTAATACATACTTATAAATGACTTTTGAATGCTATTATTTTAAATCTATAAAAATATAATAATAATGTTTTTCCCTTCTAACACAGAAGACGCACTTCTTAGCGTGGAGCCAAGAAAAATTTACCTATCTCCGCAATGAGCGTTCACACATTTCAGGGAAAGTATGCAAGACATGTAGCTTTTAGTAAGATTAACAACTTGACAGAAAAAAGAAGGAAAAAAATAGTTAAATTAATGCTACAGCATAAATCATATGACCAGAAAAAAACGACGCCTCAGTACAGTTTTGGACACATTTAAATCGATGTACTCCGCAACACAATTAACCGCTATACACATGCGATTAATAGGCTCACGCTTACCATAGTTAGTTCTAGAAAAATTAGTATTCAAAAGAGGGACAACCCTCAGGTTGCGGGTAATAGTCCTGAACAACACTCTACAATGGAGCCCCGAAGAACCAATATTAGAATTCAGGAGCTGGTGAAAAAAAACCTTTGCCTCTCCAAGGAAGCCATACCAAGAAGGTTAAACCGTTCGCGATACGGCAGAAAATAATAATAAAAGTTATAATATAATATAATACACAATTTATTTGTAGACAGTTTCTAACAAAGGCCTTTTTCTTTGCTCAATTGGTTTGTAAGCATGCTGATATACACTTGCTAATCTCCAGTGTTCGGGATATCCTCCTTGGCCGGCGCCTCCCTTATAACAGGTGAAAGGTGGTACTAGTGTATCGATATTGTAATTCTTCTTCGCGTATGGGTTTCGTGGCCTCGGTATGACTAGAACTTTTGTAAAACCAGAATTTGCAGTCATTGTGCTGCAACCGCTATCAAAGCTAGTAACTGTTCCCGATGAATTACTCTTAGGTAGTCCTGCTTTAAACGCAGCTTTATATTCTTCTTTTTCTTTTGGTTCCGGATAAGGTTGTGGTGCAATTCTTTGACACAATCGAGTGTTCTTTCTACCGCCATTATTATTATTGGTTTGTTTTCTGTTTTTAGGACCATATTTACTGCATGTGTGCTCCCTTCTTTTTCGATAGTTTTCTTCATATCGTAAATCATTTTCTTTAAAAGAACCTTCGCTTACAGCCATTCGGGATAAATTTGGAGAGCTTTTGCAACGTTTACGTTTTTCATTTTGTACGAATTCATCACGTGAAGCGCTCTTCGAACGACCGTGGTTGATTTCAGATGTGTTGGTGAGATTTATGGGCGAAGTACCACAACTGCATTTTAGATCACTTTTACTTCTCTGCATAAATCCGGTTTTTCGACGCATTATGTCTTTGTCGAAAAAACCTGGCTCTCCAAGAGTACTGGTGAACACACCTGCCGACCGACCAGTATCTATTTGTTCTGGGGTGCGTGGCGTCTTAACTAATGTGAATACAGCTGGGGCGGCAGATCCATTCGAACCATCTAAGTATTTTGTTGGTTTTGGCTCATCTGCTGGATTTATAGGGCGGTAATCCCAACAAATGGCCAAATCCATAGAACCCATTGGTTTACTCACAACTGAAGTCTGTGGTCTGCGAATGTCCGAATTTTTTACTGGTTTCGGTACAATGCCGCATGTTTTGGGACGATAAATTTTCATTTTAGTGCAATGTGTTGGTCCAGCTTTGTAGGTTTTAACACCTACACCACTTGCTGTCGGAACTATATCTAAAGCTAGGCCGGGTGCTGGGTGACCCTGGACTTGGAGTTTTCTATAAGCCTGATCTATGACGCAATCAGGTAGAGGCTGGTGTTCTAAGTTTTCTTGATGCATTCTCTTAGCCATTTGGAAATTATAATACGCCGGTATTACAGGAGATGGACTCCTCTCCGTCGGTTTGTCAGGAATTGGTTTGGCTAGCTTCATTTTTTCAAAATTATCTTCAACATCATCACCTAATACATGCGGTACTTTTTCACGTTTCTTTCTCTCTTCCTCATTTAAAAGTGCAACTGTATCTGTGCACTTATGCTTCTCAAGGTAGAGATCATTTAATTCAAACTCGGGCTCTTTACCACGTTCTCTGTCGTACTTTTGTTTTTCAAGAAGTGCGCGAGATTCGTGTTGTTGTTTGGGTTGTGTAAGGTCTCCAGGAGTGTACTCAAGATCTAAAGGCTTTGTAAAAATATAAATACATTTATCAACTTGCAATTTACAAAGGAAAATTAATAATTATAATATTTTCTTCGGATTGGACTCTGAAGGAAGGAGATTTAGGTATCGGATTTCAATTGTTCTTTTAATTAGGGGTTTCTTCATTAAATCTGTTTGTTCTGTGGAAACGTGAGGAACTTATGAGGATAAAAAGATAAAAATATAATAATATTTACCTCTGTCGCTTTATCTTCGCAATTTGCGTTGTTGTCTGTCTGTACTTGACGAGATTTTTTAGTAAAAGGAAATCGTTGCACCCTAGTAGCCTAAAAAGAGGTTCATTTGAAATTTCTAATGTTTTACTGTGTATCTATGTTATTGAGTTACCCATCTTTGTGCCTCTAACAAATGAGATTTATTTATTTCATTTGCTTTGTGTCTATTAATCTTATCTGGCAATTGCCACGTATTTTTAAAATCTCCCCAAGGGCTTGTCTTAGGCCTGCATAAAATATTTAAATCCATGTCGAAATTATGTGTTCATTTTACCTTGGTACTCCAGGTAGTAAGCGTCCGTGCTCGTCTGCTATGGGCTTTACTGTTTTATTTTTAGATTTAGATTTCGATCGCGGTGGATACCATTTAGGTACTTCCCAATTACATAGCCTGTTTGCTGAGAATGCACTATTAAACTTGTAAAAGAGAAACGCGTGTAAATATACACTAAAATATACAATAGTGAAAAATTTATAAAAAAAATAGTGAGTTTAGAACTAAATGAAATATTTGCGGGAGTACAAATACTCGAGCAAGTCATAATATGGAAGTAGGTTGCGTGCCATGGAAAAAGCGTCCGTCAAGAGGGGCATACTATCAACAAAAATTAGACCCAAAGGAGGTCGTTGGTTGTGGATGAGCTCCTTGAAGGACTGTTCGAAGCTAGGTTTGATAACCAAGGTTTTGCAGATGGGCCTGGTCACGCTGTTGGTGGAGTCGCTCCTTTATATGCCGGACCACTGTTTTCGAAAAGTTCGAGAGGAGTGCTGGCGTTAAAGTCAATCTGATCAAAAGTCGAGGTCTGTGGTGCGGAGCATGGTCGGAGCGCATGGATGCTCCTCTGGGTATCCAGTGGAGTAATACTTGCGTAAAATGTTGGGACTATATATCGGTCTTGATACTACCACACGTAACCGCTATACAGCCCGATAGAAACTCTACGGAGCCAGGTGCGCGAATTCCAATAATCTCCCCAGGTACCGATCAGATTCCATAATGGTTTGGGCGATGCATTAATTAGGATTGCTCGAAGTATTGATGCAGGCGTGAATGACTCGACCATTCTTGGCGATGTCATTGACATCTCTGGAAACGTCTTGGTCCCAGGTGAACTCTTCTTTGGCTGCTACGCCAAAAGGTTATTTCTAAAGTACGCCCATCTCCTGAATTAGATCTTAGCACTTCAGAGAACGTAGGCTAAGAAACTGTAGAGTCATTACAAATATATGTAGTAGGTAATTCCAAAATCCTTCCACGTTTTTTTTTTTTTTTGTATTAATTCTTTAAGTATGCGAAGGTGGATATGGTCAAGCGTGAAATTACTCTAATCGAGGAGTGACATTTGTTCAGACGACGTTTTCTATTCTACTGCGGTATTTAAACAAGGGATTACACGGACTGTCGCTCACCCCTCAGACTCAAACTCAATATCACTTACAAAGCAAGAGCAAGAAGGAGGCTTGAAAACAACAAACACACGTGTGCTTGTCTTACTTCTCATATAGAATTGAGGGGAGGACTGATTTACCGGGAATTTTTTCGTACACTAGCCGTTTGAAATAACTTTTTGACTGGGACGTACACATAATCCTTAAACGTGATAAATGGTTCCCTTGAGATAGAGAGAGCATCCTACATATCTACACTTTAGACGAACAATGTTAGAATGGGGTACGAGTACGATCTCGATGACAACAGTTTCCGTACAGGAGAAATGATAATGTCGGGAACCCTAATTGAGTTTAAAATCAATTTAGTTGCCCATTGATCACCCTGAAGTGGCTCCAGTTGCACAGCAGATAGTAACAAGTTGCAAATTGAGATGAGTCCTCGTGACAATATTCTTTTGTCATCCGTTGTCCACGTGTCTAATAGGCGTGAAAATTTAATTAGGTAAGAGAATAGATAATGGATTGAGCACGCGTTCACACTTTTCTTATTTCTTAAGCAATGCGGTGGTATTGACTTTTCATGAAGTAAAGTGTTTTCCTTATGGACAGCAGTTTTATTGTAGCTGGATCACTTTTCTAATTTCTGCTGGATTAAAAGAGTTTCAGAAGAAACAGATGTCCAAACTCTACAACGAGAGCTACGTAGTTCCTTAATTGGTGTCATTTCTATGATAAATGATAGTCGGATTATATGATTTAAGTAAACATTTAAAAAAGTAAACAGAGATTACTTGGATTTATACAAATTGATTTTTACACATGTTCTTACCATGGTCCTGTAGAGCATTACATTTTTTACTGCTACTGCAAGGATGGTTGTGAAAATAACTAGGGGAAGTACTTAAATGGACGGAGGGTTTAAAAGTTATAACCATTAAAGTTAGACTATTATTTATTAGTGGGCCACATTCTATTTACGTATGTATCTTGCAATGATATTAATAGCTCTATAAGAATGGATTACATAATACAGTAACCTTTTATTCAAATTTGTCTTGTTTTTTATATTTCTCCTCCCTTTTTTGTAACTTCTACTCGAGTCCTACTAATGTTCATTTTTTTATATTAAACCAGATATTGGGCTGGTAAAGACTGGACACTTGAGAATTAGAAAAAAAAAATCCGTCTTTGCAGGTGAGAGTACTTTTCAGTTATTTCCAAATCGAAAAGTGTATGCGATTGTGTAAATCACCAGTTGCAAGGAAGGGATGAAACCATCACCGTATGGGGCGGTCTATTTTCTTAGCTAGTTTGGGTCGGAGTGCTCTTATGAAATTGCCTGACCCCGACGTTTCTTATTATTTCGAGCATATGTTCACAGGTTCTCTGCCCTGCTTTGGGATCCCCATCATTTTAAGGTCATATTTAAAACTCTCGTGACCGTTAGCCAGAAAAAAACTAATCATCTGAGTGTTCCTCACTCCACGCTTAGAACTTTTATTCAGATCAATCCTCAGGACTGTGTATTTCCTTTCCTAGCTTGTCGAAAGAAAAGTTGTCATATTTTCCCACTGATTTTGTTGCTCTTTTATGATCCATTTTTCGATCATGTCGTTCACCATATCTCTTCTAATGGCGGAGTATGGTTCTGGTTCTGGAAATAGCACCCATCTCTATGGACTTCCTTTTGTGAACCTGCGTCGGTCATTTGCGCTATCAGTTTGAATACTAATTTCCCTGCTTCTCAATATGTTGTTCACCCATTTCACTACCACCGTTTTCCGATCAAATCTCAAGGCTGTGCGATTACGTATGGTCCCCAAAACTAGGTACATGGGAAGCTCAATTAGAATCCTGTTCGCTGCCATTTTTTTCGTCCTATGTCGAAGAAGTCCAACATGCGAGAATGGGTCTTTAGTAACTCTCTTCTAAAGTCTACTGACTTCCGAGATAGTCTCCATGTTCGAACCGAAATTCCTTCACGACTCCATTTTTCGTACTTGAGGCTTTCGTGGCTTGGTTAAAGGCTCTTTTCATCCCTTTCTTCAGGATCTTTATAGTTTTCCATTCCACCAGAAAGGAGAATCTTAATCGTCTTAATCGCACGAGGGCTTGTGTCTCAAAATAATTCGTTCACAACTGTGACTTCGGGCTTCAGGTTCTTTTAGGTGTCTTCCCTTCAGGCTTCTTCTGGATGCATATTCCATCACAATTTGTTCTGTTTCCCGACCCATCACTCTCTAATCTGCCAGTCTTCTATCAATTTGTAATTGCATAGAGTCACGTCAATCATCTCCTTCCATTATCGACAAAAGTTTGCTTAGTTCCTCTGTTTGTAATATGTAGATATCTTCAAACCATAAATTCGTGTAGAGCCTCTTCTCTGGGGTTATCCTGCTGATATTATCCCACACTCTGTTCTGTGAGTTTGCATTGTACACCCAATGATCAGTCCCGTGCTTTTCCTCTACCCAAAGCGTACCAGATCCCCCCGTTTCTGAAGAGAGCTGCGTAACACCACATTCACTTTGTATACAAAATAAGGTTCTGGATTCTAAATACTTTTTTTTGGTTTTTTTGCGCATTATATCAAAGCCGCGTTATAAAAGCTTTAGATTACCTAGAGTTGTTGTAATTTTTAAATCGCGATACACGAGATCGCGTTGTTAGACAAGAATTAACTATTCTTTCACTTAACTAAATCTTCTAGAAATTCATTACCAAAACAAAAAAATGTCCCGCAGATACAGAAAAAAAGTTACTATGAGTTAAATACGTTAGATCGGAAGAG
>QYTT01091297.1:5871-16672 GCA_006980735.1 Dasypogon diadema
AAAGTTTTCGGGAAATTGGCAATATTGTGGGAAGACGACATTCATCTTTGCAATGGGCGGTAAAAAGTTTTGAAAAGACGGGTATTAATACCTCAAAATAGCATTCTGGTCGTTCCTCAATGTCAACCCAAAGAGAAAAACGTATTATTATAAATGCAGTGAAAAAAGATTCTCGAACAACATCAGGACAAATCACTAAAAGCATCAAACTGAAGATTAGTAAGAAACATTTGTGCCGATACTACTTGAAAAATATTGAAAAGGCAAACATGTCAAATAAATTCTAGGAGAATGTCATTTTTTCGAATGAGAAGTAAATTTTGTATTTTTGGGATAAAAGGCCAGAAAATCATCTGGAGAAAATCAGGCACAGCATTGAATAAAAAAAAAATGTATTGAAAAGAGTTTTGCAGCATTTATAGAAAAACATCAGTTCTCAGGAAAGCTCAAAACTTACGTATTCTAGGCAGAAGAGATTGCAGGAAGTTCTCAAAAGAAAAGGGTGCGCAACTAGTTATTAAATCTTAAGTTAATTCGTATTATTTATAGCTTTAACTTGACTGTACGCAGACTTTTTCTACCAAATTTTCATGACCTTTGTTGCCTCTGATTTTTATTTTTCATTTTTCATTTACTCAGAGTATATTATGTTAGTATTTCCTAAACTGTAAATATACAAAGAATATATAGAAAATAATTTTTATTACAAAATCCACAATTAGGTTGAATTTCTCTAAAAAGTAGTTTCACATTACTGGGTGTGCGCGGACTTTTTCTAGGTAGTGTATATAACATATTTTGTATATTAAACTTTGTTACTCCTATTTGTCATATAAAAGCGATATTTTCTACTTTTATGAAATTTATCAATACTTTAGGATATAATAAAAAGCGGACAACTCCAACCTAAAGCCAAACACTTAACACTTATTTTATACTTAATCAAATTTCTATTTTCTAAAAATCTAAAATATGTGTACAACATTTTACATCACATTATTTAGAAATAAATCACATTTTCTTGGATCCCTCTGTCTCTGTATTTAGATATCATTCAAAAATTTTCTGAGAAACATTTACCCGATTCGAGAAAAGCGTCTACGTTATCTGGAACAATATTACCAACCTGTGAAAAGCAATAAACCTATCACTGATTTATTCAAGAAAGTCTTTACCTTCTCCTTATCCGACTTTTCATCTTAAACTCATGTAAATTGAATGTGCCCAAATCGTTCCTCGGAAGCAAAATAAAAGCTTTTTTTTAACATTTTTTAACTTATTAAGTGTATTATTCGCACACGATTTCCTTTCACTTGAGAATTCCTCACAATCGTTTGGGTACAATATCCTTGCAATCCCCTTAGGCTGAATGATTTATCGCAGGAAGCTAACATGAGGAGCAATTTTGATTTATTATGCTAATGTCGGAAAATGATGAAAAAGGAATTTTCTTGTGGAAGTTTTAAAGTTGCGTTTTCTTACGTTCGGCTGGAAAAGTTTCAGGAAAACGATATTTAATGTAGAAATTTTTGGGGAGAACTTACTATATTATTGTTACTGGTAGTCAGGTAAAAGATTTACTTTAAAAGGTGTTCAGATTAGTATACCGTTGTTTTCCTACTAGCAGAGAGTGAGCAGGTGTTTCAGTTCAAAAGTATTATAAATTACTTAAGACTAAAAAAAGGAAATACAGGGAAATGCTGACGTAGTAATAAATTATCTGTTCACGTTCAGATCGAATTCATGAATAGGTTCCGATGCTCGTGGCAGGTAAGTAGAAAAATGTTCCAATTTAAAGGGATTTTATTCTTCCATTGGTCATCTCGCATCAGGTATGTGGTCCGGAATCAACGTTAATCAATAATGAGACGATTAAATCAACAATTATATTAATGATACAAAAAAGTTCATCACATGCTGGTTTAGTATAGTATCCCGGTGGGTTTTAGTAAGTAACCCTTTATCTCCGGTATTAGGAAAATGTTTTCGATTTCAGAAAAGAATCATAAGATTATTGAAGATACTTCAAAAGTTGAAAGGAATATATTAAGCGCTCCTGTATGATTAAGTTTTGTAGATTCTAAGCGCTCCTGTCATATAACTCCATTAGCAAAATCAATATCAGAGGCTCCAGAGATTTTTATGTCGGGAATTTTTTTTAAAGTACCTTCCAAAGCCTAGCGGATTCATTTATACTTTGTACAGATTCACATTGGTAATTTCATGGTAAATTTCATGCCAAAAATTGTGGCTCACTTGCAACATTTGTCAGGTTAAAATTTCCCATTCTTCTTTTCCCTAAATTCCCACCACCTAAGTTGCACTGTGTGCAACTGTGTGCGGTTGTCCCCTGAGCTTAGGTAATACCGTAAAAAAAGTATGTTGTCCACAAGGTAGTCATAATATCAGTTCAGTTGAAAGTTGTGTGAAAAGGATTCATTCTCCGCTCTTCCTGAGTACTGTCATAATATTTAAAAAATACAATTGTTCTTAGACTACGTAGGACAATTAATTGATGAAACATCACATTCTGGAGAAGTCCTTTCAAAGGAAAAGCAATAGTCTGAATTGTCATTCTTTTAATTAATCTCTATACAGGAATTAATTAAGAGCTTTGCGGCTTGTTGCTCCTGAAAGCAGACACTCAATATTTGTAGTGTTACTGAAGAACATATTATTCAGCTTATACATACAAAATTATTCGAGGTTTGATTAAAATTCAGTCCTGAAGAGCTACTTCTAAAGTTGTATTTGCTTTCACAACTTTTTCAAGAGAAAAACAAATACGAAACCAACTGAATTTTCTCTGCTGTTTTGCACTAATGGAAAAACTTTTATTAACTATTTTCCACATTATCATTCGTTAGTTTTCCTTATTAAGTTAATTTCTCCTTTTTTAATGCTTTCGATGCTAAAAGATAAATCTACTGAATTTTGTGTAAATATTGGCTCCTGTTGAAAAATTGAAACCAATTTCCTGCTAAAAATTCAGCAAAGTTTCGCTTCTTTTAGAATGTATTGCATATCCTGTAATGTTGCAAGTTAAAAGAAATTTATTGACTTCACATTTCTGGGTATTTTCATCTTTGAATTTAGGACAACACACTTGTTCGTAACTTTCATCTTGAAGGAGCTTTTTATGTTGCACTAAAAAAGATCTACCGCATTATATTTTCTGAAGAATTTCCTCAGACAATTTACAACAGTCATGAAATTTGATTGCACGTACAGACAAAATCTTACAACACTAAATTAATGTAGTCCAAGGCAACCAATATATAATTCGAAAACATCATTGCATAATGAAATTCGTGGCATAATGGAGTTTGTCTTTGAAACCGGAGAGGTAAACAACCATGGAGAAATTGATTTCAACTGAAATTTTCACAAGCTATAAAGAAATACATTTTTCTCGGTAGATTGTTTGAAAACGTTGCTTCTAATTTAAAATCAATTCCTTATTCTTCTGTCTTTGAAAATTCTCCGATATGTTGACTTTTCGTTTGTGTTCTTTGAAGGGAGAAAATGGAAAATCTTTGATTAAGAATCTTAATGGCGTTCATTCGCAAAAATGAAAATGGAATCCGTTTATTGTACAAGAAAGAATAATGAAGGACGGAGATATTAAGTGAAACATTTTAAGCATAAGTGAAATTGAAATCGTTCTTTTCTTAATGAAGGATGAAATTAACTAGACTCATTTTTTTTACAGAAAACCAGATCCAGTACTTATTTCTTATTATTACTTTGAAGTGGGCTGCTGAGACGCTTACCGCTTTTCTGTTTCTATAACATATTTAGATCTTTTGTTATTGGGGTAAGTAAGTATGTTTCCAAGTTGAGATGAATGCTTCTTAGGAAGGGTATAAACCTCCTTAATCCTTATGAACCACTTCTCAAACTCAGGAGTTGTTAAGAAATATAAAATCTTACCCGAAATATGACATTGGAGGAGCAAAAATGTGTTATTCGGCTTCCACTTGTCCTAAGCAGTTGTGTTCCTTTACTTCCTCAACCCTCTTAAAAGTTTGGCCAAGAGTCTAGATAAGAATTGCTGAGAGTACGAAGTTCCGTAGTCCTCTGGGGCATCAAAATTAATATACCCAACTTTAGGAATTGCAATTTCTCACACTCTAGCTCCTAAACTATTATTCCTACTGAAAATTATCCCCGAATAGATTAAACGAAATTTTGTTACCTATTTATTTCTGTAAAAATTAATGAGATAAGTGCAACTGAATTATGCTAATTTTAAGATTTTTTAAAGTTGTGGAACGTATAAAAAAAAGAGTTGGGTATACATTTTTTAACTGTCTCACCTCTGGTCTCCTTCGCTCGGTTGTCAAGCCGATTAGCCCTAAGATAGGGGACTGAGTCCAGGAACTTTTAAATGTTGCGGTGATCGATATTGATCGAAAGGAGACTCATAGGCTTTTTGATCAAGCACCTGTCCAAAATCACAACACTCACGGTAAAAGAAATTCTTAAACAAAATGAAAATAGAAGATATGATTGTACTGCAATTGCAAAAAGACTAATTCAAGTTTATGACAGTTGTTTAGAATATTTAGAAATATGGCCACAGCAAATGTAGTTGCAATGAAGCCTTTCTGTTAGCTATTCCTACAAGGGACGAGATTGAAAGAACGATATTATATTTAAAACCAAAAAAATGTTGCTATTTAAGGCTTTGTTAAAAATGTTTTTAAGAGATGTTTCACATGACTTGGGCTATGCTTCTAGTTTGTCGCATGAGAAGTGATTAAGTTATTTTAAAAGCAGCCTCAAAAAACAATGAGTCAAATTTATAAAGGTTAAGTAATTACTGAAAGGAAATGATTTAAATAAAAAGCATATACTGTAAGTAAAATCTAAAACAGTTAGTATTTACATGATGTGATATGCGTAAAAATTTTCTTATATTTACTAGTAAAAGCTTGTCGTATTTACTGAATTCATTTAGTGTTTACTTAAAAATTGAATTCTTGTATTTTGGAGGTGTTAGCTTTTTTTTTAGAACATTAGAACTCCTAGAGTTAATATTAGAATACAAAATTTATTTATTTAACTCTAGGAGTCAAGTAAGAAGAAAGGTTTTGAGTAGAGAAGAGGGCAATTTCGTATATTTGAAAGGCCTTAATACCCTGAAATGTTTAATTTCACAAAATTCGAAAATGTTTTATCTTCTAATTTCTTTAAATAGCACAGCTCTGTGTTGAACAATCATGTACCAGTCCATTTTCAATAAAGAAATCTATGAAAATGAAACCAAAAATCAATTTAGTGTTAAAAGTGAATTATATTTGATCAGTTAAGCGCGTTCTGAATATTTCTCCCCTACATTCAAAACTCAATTGCATTGAAAGTTTTTCAAGTGGGAAAAGTACCAATTTAAATTTCAACAATTTTCCAATTTTCCACTGCAATTCCACACATATCAAGAGGTATTTAGGTGTAATCGACGTAAAAAATTGGTACAGAATCTTTGAACGCGATGGTTTACCATTACATTGATGTTTATTAAAGCAATTTTTGCTGTGAAATGAAATTGATTTTCGGTCTCTGATTGTAATTTAAATTTCGTGAAAATATTATTGATCCGTAAAAAAATTTGCATATAATATGTATACAGTAATAAAATTCCAAAATAAAGTATTTCCACGAATCACATCTCATTTACATTAGTTGTTCGAATATCCTAAGTTTTAATATTATAAAAGCTTCTAAGACCTGACATCAAAAGCTACCAATTTGAATAAACCTTTCCTTCACCAGGAATCTTTCAGGTACTTCACAGTTAGTCATTTTTATTTAAATCGATTTTCTTTAAAGCTTAAAGTTCGTGAGTTAAATCTTACCGAGTTCTACAAGTTGAAGGTATTGGAGAGGCTTGTATGTGTCTTACATATTTGAGTACTGTATTGATTTATCTAAGAGCAAACATTGAAAATAACCAAATAGATAAATTAATTTATTTTATTTTATTTGATTTTACTGGTTATTGGGTAAGCAAGAATGCACTGTTCAATGAATTTTTATTTATTTATTTACCCATATCGTCGAACATGAAATAGGATACCATACAGATAAATCTGGAAGGCCAGGTTTATCTAGAATCGACCTTTTCTCATTGGTATAATTACCATTAGTTACATTTATTACTTTCCATGGACGAACTTGTGTCACACTACCCGAATAGCAACTCAATGCAAGTGGAGAAAATGTATGTATCCCAGAAGGAAATGTGTTCATTACTTCATTAATGAAGTAATGTCGCTGTCGCTGTCGGTGGTTGACACCGAGAGTTTTATTTCTTCCTCTGAATCGACCACAGACATTGAATTGCAGCTAATGGGCAATCACCAAGTATTTAGCGCAAGGCCTAAACCTGACGGTACACCACCTAAAGTGAGATGGCAACAAGGTTTCTTTTCACAATTTGAATAGGACAATGCCATCCTGTTCTTCACGTTGGTAGACCTCCTACAAACTCGATTTGGAAATCGTTCTACATTTTCATACAGACTAGGATGTTATGGTTTGAGCATAGTTGGCTCTTGATAGCAATACCTACTCAGTAGAGCTGCGGAAGTTCATCAGCTCCTCGTAGGATGGTCCCTCTGGCCGGTATATTCAATTCTCGTCAGAACTAACTGAAATTGTCGGTGACTGAGAAGCTTTCCTGGTACATAACGAGAAGACACTATGGCAGTTGGAGCTATATTATCATCCTCCTTCTCTAGATTTTACTTGAGAATTTTATATATCTTAAAAAATGTGGTTTTATGCTATTCAAAAAGAGCATCCTGGATACTTCCAGATTTCGTGCAGAAACCAGTCATATATAGAAAAATGGTTTCTGCTAGAAAACTTAATTTATGTTTATGGAATTCAATGTATCACCGGTTTTCGACAAATTTCCGCATATTTTTCTTTGCAGTTTACCATGTAGTAATATATTATTTTTGTTTGTATCCTTGGTTAAGTCATCAGTGAGAACTCAACTAAAAATGTACAATTTATTTCAGTTTGACATTAAAAAGAATTCACACGTAATCTCTTGGTTGAATTATATATCAACGGAAATCTCCTTTGCGATGGTAGCAGGTTTCGCTTTGAAAGCCATTCATCAGAGGATTTTAGCAATCCTCTTTCGTAACTTTGACCACGGCTAAAGGACTTAGGATCAAAGAAAAATTTGTGAAAATACGAAAGCCTTTCGTATTCAAACGTTTACATCCCTTCGTGTCCGCGATGCTGTTTTGTTTGTGCTGACTGTTTTCAATCCTTCCAAAGAATGTTTTGGGTGAGTACGAGAGCTACTCAACACTAAAGGCTACTGCAGTTTGTTTGTATATCCTTTTTATGGTTTTACGTATCCAGTTATCTTTTGAAGTTAGATTAAACTTAAAGGATTTAAAATATGTTAATTCGAACGATAAACTTAATCGGGAATGCTATTTATCTTCCTCTCCATAATTTAAATATCGATTAGGTGAGAATATCCCCCTAAATCGCCAGTAAATTGGGAAAAAATGCGCATGTAATCTGTTTAATTTGCTCTTCATTACGAAAATGCTTATTCTTCTTCAAGTCGATTTGCAAACATTTTCACATTTTGAGAGTGGTTTCTTTTTCGCTGCTATAAATAATGAGTAAACTGTGAAATTTAATCTCAGGAAATGTGGGCGGAGGATAATGATACTGGGAAGTATTTGTTTACGTCATGGATTGATGTAGAGAAAGCAGTTGGAATTTGCAAAGTATATACTTGTAAATTCTTGGAGAATTTTCGCTACTTAGCCGATAAATGTAACGTTTTTTATTGCATAACATTTTTTGTGTAAATTGATGCTAAACACATCGAGTACATCCTTGATAGACTGGACTTGCTGTTCTTTTTGAAAGTAATGTTTAGACGAAATCATTTTTGAAAATATTTAGAAGCTAAAAACCGCATAAGGCGAATGTATTCGTATTTGTCACTCTTAGGGGAATCGTTCGAAGGATATCGAAGCAGACCTCTGCCTTCGGATTCTTATTCGTCATTCTGCCAAGAGCCACTTTAGCTGTTCCGAGTCGAGAAGTTCCTAGACAGTTTCCAAACCCCGACATTTCTTGCTATTTCGAGCAATTGTTTATAGGTTAACTATCCCACGCTACCTATGGGGCTGCCTGTGACAATCATTCTCCTGCTCGACAAGCTTGGGTAGTCGCATGTAATATGATCCACCGTAGGGAACTCTAGAGGATGATACATAGAGACTGCGCTTAGGGGATATCCTCTAGAGTTCCCGACCCTGCCCAGTAGCTAAAGAAGAGAAGCAAAAGTTGGAAGCAAACATAGATGTCGTGAATCTCGGTCCCGGAACTTCATGAAGCATACATCACGGCGTTGTATACTTATGTATGACACCATTAAGTGGAATACAATAGAGCCAATATTTCTACCTTCCCGAGCTCAACTTTTTATACGTAAACAAAAGTTTCCAAATTGGATTCACAATTTGTTAACGTTAGAAACCGACAACAAACTACTCCTCTGTAATTTTTTCAACCTATCTAAAACTAGCACAAATTCCTAATTGGCGATAGATTTAAACAAGTTAATCTGCTCTCTATTGTGCTACCCACATCACAGTAGTCAAGAGCAGTATAATAAATCAATACCTACGCCCTTAAGACTTATTCTTGTTACTTACGGCGAACTTATATCTTACAATGTAACAGAATTTGATGAGTTTCTTGAATGTGAAAAGGGTTAGTGTTTACGATTTTGTCGTGTTGGAAAATAAACGGCATCGACCTGAAGTTAAATGGAGAACATTCTCTTAATTAACTTAATTTGCACCCTGATTTATGTGCCAACCCTTTAATATACATAAGTAGGTACCTTACAGTCTCCGTACAGAATAACGTCTGACTCTCCTACTAAAACTCACTTTATATCAAATTATGTTTGAGTGATTTACCTTTATCGCTTTCGTAATGTACTCTTCAAAGATTACTCAAGTTATAGCGTTTTTGGTAAACATTTTCTGCAGGTTTGGGCAAGACAAATTTTAAATTTGTCTGAATAGGAGACTTGCAATTTGCTTTAGTATAAATTTTTAATGTAGTAATACATTAAAATTTTATACTGAAGTAAAGTACTGGCTTAATGAGCTTCAATAAACTTAAACTACTAGGTTCGCTATCCTCATATTTATTCTCCTATTGGGATTAATTATCAGTTCAAAGTGAGTTTATCGTGCCACTTCTGCGTGGATAAAAATTTGTCAACCGTAATTTTCCACAATCAAAGCCATAGAATTCCTTAAGAATCTTTTAAATGACAAATATATCTTTTGCCTACTTTGACCTCAGCGCAAGACTAGATCGTTCGTAGTCTTCTGATTTCAGATCTTTTAGATTTCTGAGGGAGACCACAATGTAGATCGGAGAGCTGGAACTTGCTTCAATGATTATGGCTTCCTGACATTCTATTTGTTAACCGAACCCGACAATTCTTTGGTCATTTTCACAATCCAGATGATGCCCCACAATGGACCATTTTTCGTTTGTCCAGTCAGCAATACACTCAAGTAAATATTTAGAGA
The DNA here is from genome assembly GCA_006980735.1 of Dasypogon diadema. NCBI lineage: Eukaryota > Metazoa > Arthropoda > Insecta > Diptera > Asilidae > Dasypogon > Dasypogon diadema. Next base: position 15,471 of record QYTT01091297.1, read on the forward strand.
TCATACCGATGGAAGAGCGTGAAGCTTCTCTCTTCCATTCCAAACCATCTGCTCACCTAAACTGGCGGGATCAGTGGATTTGCCCACACTGCGGTGCACTCTATTGTGCCGCCCAGTTCGGGGTAATCTAAGAGACCTTATCGGTCGGCCGTCGATCGGTATCGTGCAGTGGTCATATGCATAGAGGTGAATTCATTCCTAACGCGAGTAACACTTTTTTGGGTTAAAGGATACATAGGAATTGAAGCTGACATCTTAGAAAAGCAGTGCTCGGCTGTGGAGTTCCAAGCTCTAGAACTATATTTTGCCATTAGAAAGGCATTGTGAAGGACCTAATTGAAAAATGGGCCTGAAATCGGTAGGAAAATATGACAACTTGCCGATAGGCTAAGAACGACGACAAGAACAGTTCTAAGCATAAAACTGGTAACAGTCATATTGGTCGTTCGGCGAAAATTGTGCCAGGTGCAAAAACGAACTTCCTACGGAGCAGTACCCGAGAAAAATTAACATGAATGCGTAGATTTCTCTTTAGAAGAACAATTACAAGTAATGCGAAAATGTAATTGATTAGAGAGATCATCTTCCAACATGTTATCTGTGATGGTGTTTTATCTAAAATGAATACGCAGTAGCTCAGTACCACATATGATATCCAATGATAAATATAATTGAGTCTGTAATCATGTTGGCAAGCACCTCCAGCTTACCAGAGTTAATTCTAGAATCAGTCCAGTAATCATTACAATCATTCTTACAAGTATAGACCAGAAAACTGGATCAAAAGCTAGAGCCAAAGAATACTACCCCGTCATCCCTTTTATCTAGACTTTTTTGGTCGTTGCGTCTGCGACAACTTTAAGATGAGTGTTTGTCAGCAGATCCTGATGCTATCCAGAGCTTCGCTAAAGAACGATTTTGAGGTATTAACAACACCCTTGGATTTACACGATGCCCTTTTGAGAGATGGGATATCACCATTATTGCTGGGTCCACAGTAGGGTGGAATTTTTATGAAAACGAAAGTAACACACCTGTGGAGATCCCTTCCCTTGTATGGAAGCTGCAAAATTAAAGCTCTAAGACTTTGAGTTATGATTTTGAATTGATCGCAGACAAATTTTGACCACTGGTAGACATTGATTTCAACCCAGGAATTAATAAATTCCGGGGCCATAGCGTTTTCTATTTCTGTTATGAAG
>QYTT01091298.1:0-13714 GCA_006980735.1 Dasypogon diadema
GGCGGAAATAAAACAGCATATAGACCGCAAATTTATAGAAGTAGAAAACAATTTAACTGAGAAATTGAGGATCGTAGAGCAACAACAAAATGATAGATTTGATAAAGCTTTGAATTCATTAGAGGAACGCGTTTTTCAACGCCTCGCAGAAATAGAGAAAAATCAGCAAGAAAAGTTAGATCAATTGTTGAAATTAATGGAGAATAATACGATAACTTGAATTACTTTTTGGTCTTTGATATCTACAGTACATATTTGGTATTAATCTTATTTTCTTATAAAATTTTTGTTTTGTATGTATTTCTCACGAGACGAAGTAGGTCGCTAGCAGCAAAGCGGCTCGGATTACTTTTGATTCCAATGCTCGAGCCGCCCAAGTCAGCTGTTGCGAATTTGGCAAATGGGCTGACTAAGGGATAGCCAGGTCTTCGGGAACAGTGATAATTATTGATTATCAATTAATGTAGAGGTAAGCAAAAGACTGGTATGAATACCTGTATGTAATCGAATAAAATAAGTCCAGTTTTAATCCAATCTAAGACGGGACTTATTATTTCTGGAATTGTGCTGTAAAGCTACTCCAAGTTGTATAAACCTATAGGAGTCAAAGCTTTCAAGCTGCTCCTGAGGAGTCATAGCTTAAGTGGTTGCTCGTTCTTTTATACATCCAGTTAAAGAACACTACATGGCGACTGTGACAATCGGGAGAAAATAGACTGAAAAATCCGAAATCCTCAACTCACGTTATTCAAATAAGATATGAGCAAAGTAGACAGAGCCTTTAGAAAAATTTTTAAGAAGCTGGACAAACTGATACCGCAGAGGAACACCGCTTAACGTTTTACCCGGCAAACACTATCACCAAGCCCTATGTGCCGACATCTGTGAAGGAATCACAGAAAGAAGAAGCCCCAACATATAAACCGAAACCCAAAAAACACTATCGAGGAATACAGAAGGAGGCAGAACGAATAAAAGAAGCCGCAGCCAAAATCCCTCCTTTGGTTGAGGAACTGAAGCTGGAAATTCCAGGAAATATTAATGATAGTAGCGTCCACAGAAGAAAAATTCAAGTACCAGGTTTTGTTAAATAAGAAAAGAAGCTAATTGAATTGAAAATTTAAATTTTCACCTATTTTCTTAAATAACATTAAAACTATTTATTTTAAAATTATAAAAAAAAATATATTTGAAACAATATAAGAAATATATTTCATTTGACATGTCACACGACACGGTACAGTTTGCAAAACTTTTTCTTTTAATTTTCTAATTTGCGGAATTACCACGAAGGAGATGTTTCTTATCAGTGACATTATTAGCGAGCCCCTAACTGATATTATAAATGAGTGTATTGGAAAAGTGGAATTTCGTGATTGCCTTGTTTCACACATGTATTTAAGGACGGCGATAGATGCAATCGAGAACGGGTGTACCGCAGGGATCAATATACTTATCTCCCTCTTGTACTAAATATATATCCAAAGAAAATACTGATCTACAATGCGTAGCGTACATACTCCCAACAATTTTATACAACATTGTGAACTGGTCACAATGCAGTAGCTCGATGCAACTCTGTGTACACAGAATCATGAATAAAGCAATAAGCTCAATATTTAACTTGGACAGATTTACACCGACATGTTACTATACGATTCGACCAACTTCTTGAGTTTTGAACTCTTGATTTTTATGGAAAAAGCTAAAATTATATACAAATTAAAGAATAAAATGATTAAAACAAGCATAATACTATCAGAGAATAGAGAAACACTCACCATAATACAAGAAATAAGCTACATTTACGACTCATATTCAAGGACTAACAGGAAGCTTAAAAGTTTAAAAAATACAGCGGTTCCCATATTTAACTGATTGCCAGAGGTGATAAGAAATGTGAAGGATTTCAACAGCTAAAATTGAGACATGCTCTTCACTAACAGTCCTTTGCTGTCTGTGAAGATGCCCGGAGTCAATTGGAACTCAGGGTGAGAGAGAATAGAGATGGAGAGGAGGTAAAGAATTAGTTGAATAAAAATTACTCACTGCACCAGTTGATCATAAAAAGTTCAGATTGAAAACTGAACAAATTAGCGCAAGTGATGACTGCTGTGCTCTATAGCCCTCAACAAAATAGGGGACATGTTATTTCATCTTGTGCGCACCGTCTGGATGAATCTTTAGTGACCCTGAAGAAATGCGTACAGTATGAAGCTCACGATGAAGACACATTCCTAAACTATGTTTGCCTTCCTGTTTTAGTCTCTATCATAGTCCTCTGGGCTGTAGAAAAATGATTTAAAAGAATTCTCAGGAAAAATACCAAATTCTACAAGGTAACAATTCAATTAACTTTATTATAGCTTTGGGGAATAAAAGAATCTGTTGGTGTTAAGATAACATACATTTATTACATATATAATCAAATGCTAGATGTACAATAAAATCCTTAATCTTCGGTGTATTCAAAAGGCTCAGGCGCTTCTGGTTCTTTAACATCTTCATTTTTAGGACCATATGCGGCAACAGGTTCTACTAATTCTTGTTCTGATTTGCCTACATGTTGCATCACAATAATACCTCCAATAGTGACATCCTTCAATGGTACAAAGCCTTGCCCCTCCGGGACACTCATCACTTTTAATTGTTGCCGCATAACTCGAGCAGGGTTTTGCAATATTTCGAAATTGGGTTCAGGTTCCTTCTTTTGATCTTTACTAGCACCTTCCTTAACATCTTCGTCCTTCTTCTTCTCCTTCTCTTCCTTTTTCTTCTCCTCTTTCGGCTTTTCTTCCTTAGACTTCTCTTCTTCCTTTTTGGAAGAGGAGGCTACACCTTTTTCCTCTTTTGAATCTTTTATGACTTCTTTTACCTCTTCATCAACCTCCATCTTGTCATCTTCCTTCTTATCAGCAGTCTCGCGTCGCTTTTGGCGTGCTGCAATTGAAAGGACAGCGGTCGCAACTTTTTCCCGTTCCTCTGACTTCTTTTCTTCCAAGGGTGCCGGATATGCGTACAGTGATGGCTTAGCTGCAGATTTTAATTCCATTTTCGGCATTTTAAGATCTGAATTTAATCCTATTATGCATGTGGGCGTGAAGGCCAGTGACAGACAATGTGCTAGAGGGAACCAGTACCAGTACTGTGTAAACACAAGCATACCGACAACAGCTTGAAGGTTCGTGTGTCCCGTACGAGATTGAAGGCTGAGAGTCACATTTCTACCACCTGCATCTATGATTCCCTGGGCAAGAATAGCACCGTACTTAGCCATAACATCCTCATGCTTGTTGGTAATCACTTCGGAGTATAAGTTCCTGAAGAAAGTCGTTTTCGCGCAGGTTTGATCGGTATGCTGGATCAATATCATGGCAGACGCTATGAGGGCTCCTTGTCGAACAAAGTTAACTGGATCAAATTTGACCATTGGTTCGAGGAGTGCGATGGCTTCTCGAAGACCAGTACCTGCGCAAGCAATACCCAAAGCCATTGCCGCACCATACCTTACGTGAGGATTATATGACTCCGCCAATAGAGACACTACAGACGGGCATTGTTCTGGTGTTCGGAAAAGGATAAATCCAATAGCAGTGACTGCTGCCCTTCGAACATCGTCATTTACGTCTGATACTGCTACATGGAGCAATTTCCGAATAGCCTTATTACTTCCTGTTCCTCCGTATGCCATAGCTAAAGTGTACATTCCAGAGCGGCGAAGGACTGGGTCTTTATCTGTGGATAAGCTTGTCACTAGTGGATCAGCCTCCTCTAGACGAGCGTACATAGTAAGCGAAATCCCTACAGCCAAGCCACGCAGTATTTTTTCATGTTGCGTCTCCTGTGCATAAGACACCATGTCCTCAATGGCTTGGGCGTTTTTAGACCCCAGCATAATCATTCCCATGGCTATACCCGCAGCCTCGCCGGTAACTGCATCATCTTGATAAAGATTAAACTTGAGCTGCTCATATAGGTCTTGTCTATGTGTACCCATCGCCGCCAGGCCCAAGCCTAAGCAACCGCCATGTCTTACGTTCTCATTTTGAGCGTCCTTCAATTGCTGGAGCAAGTAGTCAATTATATTTGTTCCGTGGTTGGCATGTATAAGCCCAAGGGCATAAAGACCACCACCTTCCGAATAACCAGAGCTAGGACCAGTTTCTTTAGGTAAATAACTTTGCATTAGAGCCAAAGAATCATTTTCATGGCCACGGTGGATCACACCTAGAGATGCGGTCGCCGTCAGCTTAGCCCAATTTGTTGCTCGTGCTAACCAGTCGAGATTGTCGCGAAGGAATTGGTCGCTAGTCGTGCCGCTGTGCATAAAGGCATTTGCTATTACAGTTGCTGTGTGACAAATAGAGACGCGAACTGCTTCCTTAGTTGCACGCAGAATCTGCAGGTCGGCGTGATTGCTCCTGATGAGGAATTGCAGCTGCAAATCTATACTCACTTCTCCAGACAGAATCGAAACCAACTTCTCGATATTTTTCTGATGAACCTTCTCGGAATCGTTTAGAGATTCTAGCACACGTTCAATTTTTGTATCCTCCTCCGGTTCCTCCGCCTTCGGTTCTTCAGACTTTTCCTTTTCGTCATCGGTTTTTGTGCCTGTGGTCCCTTGCGGTTTAAAAGTGCTTGGCAAGGCTGAAGGAATGGGAGCTGTAGCCTTGAGAGCCTGTAAGACTTGACCCAAAAATTGTTGAGTTGCAGACTCGTACAGGTCAAACGCGATTTGGTATGCCATCAGTTGGTTGTGCTCAACAGAGGAACGCGTTAGTTTATCGAGGACTTCCGCCACCGCCAGAGGATCTTCTAAGAATATCAGGCATTGACACATATTCACATAATCTGGGACGCCCAAATTCTTGTACAGATCAACCAGACACCGTAGAACTTCATTCCTAAACCCACGGTTCTGAATCAGCGACATCGCCGCATTGTACGCATAGGCCAACATTCCACTAACATCATCGGATTTCATAATAGAAGCTTCGAAAATATCCATTCTCCTCGTCTCCAGTGCTATGCCCAACGCCTGTCTGTATTGACCGTCATCAAGGCATCTTTGGATCATACGATTCACGATTGCCTCCAAGCGGGCATCGACTGGTTTCGCCTCCTTCGGATTTTCAATGTAGGCTACTCGTTGAGCTATGTAAAAATCTATGCATTTCGCTATAATCGTTTCAGTATATTCATTTCTAGCGTTAACATTGAATAGGTCCCCGGCGCCGAGGGCATAAGTTAAAGCATCTTCAAACGAGCCTAAGTGATAAAATACCTTTGATGCAACAATTCCAGCCAATTTATTCTCACTGAAATTCCTGTCTTCATGAAGCATCTCTATTTTCTCAATCGACTCTGATATTTCCGGCCAGAACTCATCAACTATGTTGTCTAGCTTTTTTAGGGCAAAGACCTTTAGTTCAGGCATGGGCTCGTCCAAAAGCGATATAATGCCCGCGGCAGATGTAATACTCGTCATGTTTCTTTAATGAAATACACTGAGTTTTGTGTTGATATTGCAAGAACACTTCATCCTTACCTAAATTGTTATGAAACTCTGATTTCCTGAAACTAAACAAAGAATTTCAACCCGATTTACAAAAATTAACACACGAACTTTCAGCAAAACTGCGATATCACCACCAATCTTCTTCTTATTTGAGCCAGCGAATACTTTCTGCCAACACATTTCTTTTCAACGAGTAAGTTGTTACTAATGTGACAAATAGATGTCATCTAAAACATTACCAATCCAGTATTAGTATTTTATTTAATTATGTATAATAATATTTAAAATAATAGTTTGGTTTGATAAAGGGACATTTTTTATTGAATCATTGTCCTCACTTTTATCAGTCCCTTTCCTAATTTGAAATGTCAAGCGTGACAGTGCACAATTTGTTTAGCGGCAGAAAAATCTGCAGAGTAGTAGTAATAGTAATAGTAGTAATCAATATATTGCCAAATATAATTGTAAATAATGATAGATATTTCCGTTGGGATTACTTCAAAATAGGGCCATCAGCATACTTTCCCGATACTGTGAGTATTCCCATCAGGCAACCCAAAATAAAGGATCGACAGAAAAGCGCGCTTTTTATTACAGTGACCGCGTAAAGTGCATTCTTTTATGGAGTAAACAGTTTCAATTGAAAGGTGATTTAAGGAAATTGTAAACTTGAACATACTGAGAGAGAGTTGGCAGTTTGGCACTTACTATTACTTCTTTTTCCTGAAACGAGCAATTCCATGGAATAATATTAGAGGTATATCAGGCAAAAATCTTTATGTTTGGTACTTTCCTAAATCTTTTTCGATTTATGAGAATTCAGATAATTTTGCAATGTGCATTGCCATTCACATCTACACAAAATTGAGGTACTGTGAAGTTTGTCAATGATAAGTTTGGCTTCGTCCATTTCTCGAGGATTTGCAAAACTCTTCAGATATACTCTTTCTAAATTTCTCTCGAGTGCAAACGTATTTTAATAATGCTACAGAGCTCCTTTGGCATAAAACCTACTGGGTACTCAGTTAATTTGTAATTAATATGATTAGCCTTTAAAGAAGTAAATATTCATGTCTACAGAAGGATGCTTTGTGTGGTTATGCAACGTGGAAAAACACCCCTATCTGAAAAAATAACTTGAAAATCAGATTTTATTTATTCGGTTTTATAATTTAAGCAATTTCAGGTTTCATTGATTCTGAAGTTATTCTTAATTTCTTCATAGATAAATAGATTTGTTTTGTATTGATTGATGCGTGTACACCCCCAGAATAATACATTTTACTTGGATTGAATAAGTAAACTCAATTTGGACCAATTGCAAACATTTTCTCTCAAATTAATACAAATTGGAGTATAATTGAAAACTAAAATATAATTTTGCTAATGCGAATATTGTGTTCTCCGGGTTTTACGAATATTTTTCCAACTTAGTCCTAGTGGATTCAATTTCGGTCAGAGGTGTTCCATTAAAACTGAATTTCGAGAAATTACTCTGTGTCTAGATTATATACTATTTTAATTAGCGAATCATTGTTAAATGTTGGAATCGCATGCTCCTTTGCTTTTCTATCCGAGTATAATAGTATGTAATAATTTATTAGCTATTTTAAGCTTTATAATAATCTATATAATTTATTATGGCAACAGAATATCTAGCTATCATTTAATAAATTCAATACACATCTTCTTAAACTTGAAAATACTTTTTTCATTCGTGTAACACTTTAACTTATTAAACATCTTTAATATTTTCGACATAGGTCGAGTTTTGAGATCTACTTGTAGCACAAAATTAGAATCTAAATTGATTCCTATTTCTTAAATTAATTGAGTGCATAATTCCCACATAATTCAAGTGCCTACACAGGTAATTAGATATCATATTCTTCTTAATTTTGAAAATAAATAACAACACATTCAAAACCATCCTCTCCTTCACACATCCATTTCAGTGTTCTCAGAGCTGGGCAAGTACCAAAGAAAAAGTACTTAAGTGCAAGTACAATCATCGGAGCCCTAAGTACTTTAGCATAAGTACAAGTACCGCATGTATAAAAAGTACTTCTGACTAAGACTACTATAAAGTGCTGAGCACTTTTTTCCAATCGTCATATGTTGACAGTATTGTAAGGAAGAGTATAGTTTAGTTAGAATTAATATAAGAATAAGTACCTCCTGAACACTATAATATCCTAAACACCTCCGTTACACGTCGAGTAAAAACCGTCACTTCTCATCAAAGTGAAAATCAATTTCTATTACTAATTCGGATTTATTAGTGGAGAATCATTATGATGTCTTTTTTACGGTCGAGTTCGATGAGTGACAAGAAAACGGTGAATATCGACTAAAAATAATTAAAAATTTTTTAATTTTCTGGGCTCCAAGAATGATCCTCGAGTGAAATCAGGAGAGTACTGGAAAGAGGACAAAGCTTACATTGAGGTGGGTCGCGCTGATTGCCGTTGAAAATATCCTTCCTATATTACATGTTGCGGTGAACTGAAAGGCTCGTACAGGTATATGTACAGAAATACTTAAAATCTTGGTATCAAGTACAAATTTAAGCCTTAAGTGCAAGTAAAAGAAGCCAGTGCTTATATTTCCAGTACTAAGTAGGGAATTTCAAAAGTATTTTAGTCTTAAGTAATGAAAAAGTATTTAATTTAGTACTTAAGCACTTTTTTACTTAAGTATTGACCAGCTCTGAGTGTTGCCAATATATCAATGATATCGGTGTATGATGATTGCACCGTAAGATGATCCTATTGGCCTTATTTTGCAGCTTCTGCATTCTCTCCATCATTTATTACTCAAAAATAAAATCGATGGGCAGTATTCAAAGTGGAATCTTGTGATCGCGTTATATATACGAAGTACAGTCACTAAACTTACTTCTCCTCTAATTCTGCTTCTTCTTTTTTCTTATATTTTCTTACACATACAGTGGCGGAAATTTACTTGGAAATTTTTGTTATTCATAATTTTTGAATTTTGCTGGATCTGGTGGTAAATGTATTTTGTGCTGCACGATTAACAGTTACTCAAAGAATTTATTATGATGATTATTCGGATTCACCTAACTTTGTTCCTGCGATTTCTTTGCGTAAGTGTGTTTCTTCGCGCGCTGACCCTTAATCTTCTCGTCTTTGAAAGTTGCTTTTTGTTATTTTCGTTCACAAAAATGTAGTCGTAGCTTAATTGAAAACTAGAGACCATTTACTAAGCAATCACTTAATATTACGTTTTTCGAAGCTATTATTTGTGGCTTTTTTAACCTTTAAATGTGGTTTCTCTATATCGGTTAAAAGACATGGTTTTGTCAGAGGGAGATTGACACTGTTTGCATAAATGAAGTAGAGGAGCGTAGAGGGGTGAATTGCATTTAGGGTCTTTAGCAAGGCTTTTCACTAAGTAAGTACTCCTAGAAGATTCAAATTTCAACGTCTTGGCTTTGATGCGGATTTGTTTAATTGAATTGAATTTCACTTTGCTGTCCGATCTTCAGAATCTCACATTTTTCTCGCACTTATCAGAGAGTGTTAACGTCTTTTCTGGTGTGCCACAGGGCAGTCACTTTGGACTTCTACTATTTATATGTAGGCATACGAAGATTTAGCAGTCATTAGTCGTTATACCAACTACCACAGTTACATGTCATTTTAGTTGTTATTACAATAATTTGAGTTGAAAGAATATTGTCGTTCTAGCATTGCTGTTGCATTGTTACTTAGTCCAAATTTTATTGCTATCTCGGTTGTTTGTTATATCAGCCGGTATTACAGTAGTTTGAGTTGGAAGAATAACAGTTTTAGGGCCGGCGTACACGCGTTTTCTTGCCTATATGCAGCACATCATGCCCATACCTACACATGTCTGCCTGCAGCGAGAAATGCTTGATACGCTTTTACAGCATCGATGAATTGCGTGACAGGGAGATCTATCCAGAAAATCGCCCCTCTACTTTTTCTTAGTTTAATGTATTCGGCATAATTTGCTTGTGTAAGTGTTTTGCATTCGAGAATTAGGACTGAAAAGTGCTGAAATCTATATTCTAACACAATTCGTAATATCTGTAAAAATAATAAATCGATCCGTTTTCAAGAATATTTCAGTTACAATATACGAAATAAAATCGTTTTAGATGCTTTTTGAAGACTCACTCATGTCTCTAGACAACTCAATATCTCCCATAAAACAAGAACGAGATGACCGGGCGCTTTCATGGGCCGAACAAGTATCGCTGGAAGAACAAATGGCTCCAGAGATGGTAAAATATGTCCAGATATAAAATAAGTGTTGCTTTATTAATTGTACAATTTTGAATAAAGGGAAACTCTTCACAAAATATAAAAATCAAAATAGAAAGTGTGGAGGAAGACAATGAAGATGACACTCCTGCATCATTATGTAGTTCCCAACAAAGTGGGCTATTGGCTGTAAAAACAGAAATTAAAACTGAAATTAAACGAGAAAGTTCTTCTGAAAGAGAAATATCCTTGACATTTTTAGGTAATTTATAAAAATAATACGATTGTTTAAAAATAGTAATTTAAATATCAGATAGTGTAAATGAAGCAAAGTTCGATCGCTTGGTTAAAGAAGAAAAATTGAAGACACCCTTCAAAAGACGACATTCCAGCAATTCCAATCAGGATAGTCGTTCTAACAGTCCAACTATGTTTGAGCACAATTCATCACGTAAAAAATCTCGATATGATGAGAACAATGAAAGCAGATCGGATAGTGCAAGTTCTTGTTCTTCCAGTAGGAGCGGTAATAACAGGGGGATTGAAACTGACCCAATTGTTCTAGCCCGCCGTCAAAAACAAATTGATTACGGAAAAAACACAGTCGCCTATGATCGTTATATTCAACTTGTGCCAAAGTATATAGCTCTTTTTATTTTTTAGTTGTAATAACGGGAGACTAATCGTTTGTTTTTAGGCATAAAAGGAAATATGAACATCCCAGAACCCCAGACAAGACGAAGAAGTACAGCCGACGAGCTTTCGATGGTCTTATCAGAATTTGGAAGAAAAGACTTCATGAATGGGATCCACCAGAAAGCGATGAGGAGTAATGCACTGGAATACTGTTATGTACAAATTGTATATTCCGAATTACTAGAAGACTCATCCGGGTATTGACTTACAAATGTTTATATATTTTTCGTTTGTTAAATACTGCTGGTTCATGTATAATAGAAGTATTTTGCTATTTTCATGTACGAATTATTATTTTGCCTTAAATATAGCTATCAGGATATTCAGAACCAGATTACACTGTACGGCATGAAAATTGGCCCTGACAACATTTATGGTGACTCTTATGTAAAATGGCGGCTTGAATTCTAATATAATTTCCGCCTTGCCTCATCAGCCACCATTTTCGGGGGATCCTCCCCCCTTTATTTTTATCACCTTTCAATAATTTTATGGCCATGAATTTGATTTGTGGCTGGGGGGCTAGGGAGGTAAAAAGTTCTAAAACATGAACATGTGAAAGAAGGCGCTAGGTTGGGGGGGGGGGTTGTCCCCTTGAAAGTTTAAGCAAATTATAAAAAAGATCGATTTCCCATGTTTTTTTTCGCAATTTTTTCACTTCTTTTCCTTTGTCTGCAAAAATAACATATTAAAAAAAAGGTTTGTGTTTGCTTAAAGTGAAATAAAAAAAGGATAATTACGGATATATTCCCTCATGCAAAACAAACCTCCGTTGTTCCCTTTTTTTTATTAGGAAAAGGACTTGATGAGGAATTGTGGAAGAAAGGATGAGATCAGTTCAGACTAGATTTCATCGATCCTAGACGAGATATTAAAAAGTGAGCGGGAGTATTTTAATGCTAAGTTAATTTGTGATCAAGGACAAATAAAGTTGTGGTTGATAAATAACATTTTGATCGTAATTTGTATTAAAGAAAACAATCTGCAGAAAAAACTATTAGTGATATTTTTCATCCGATTTTTGTCAAGTGAAATACAGTACGTGAGTGTTATTTGTAATTAATATTGAGCATTGATGGACTGTTGAATTATGCCACGCAAATGTAAAAATCATAAAAATAGAGGGGAGCTCCCCCGCAAACGGTGTGTAATGGGGAAAAACGGAGGTTATATTCCGGTTCATTAGGCCATTTCACATATGAGTCAGCAAGAATGGTGTCAGGGCCCAAAAAAAAAATTCTTTTTTTGCCGTGCAGTGTTATCTGACTATGGAACAGTGATTAGCGGTGGGCGTGCGTTTAATGGCTTCTGAGTTGGATATGACCTCAATTTCCTTCTCTACTTTTGGGGCTAAATCGGTCAACAAAAACGATTTCAATTTTCTCACTAAATCGGTCAAAAATGATTACCTGTTTTTTTTTTATTGAATAAAAATTTTATTTTCCCACGTTTCGGCTGATGCCTGTAGTCATCTTCGGGGGATCTACATGAACATATTAAATTAGCAACCAGACTAACAAATTTATTGATTTCTCACATTCTACTTATAACGACATTTGTGAATAGACAAATGCCGGCTTAAGCGCTCTACCAAGCTTAGGCTTGGGAAGGGCAATATCTACCACGTACTTAATAGTCGTATTTTATTCCGGGAAACATTTCTGTCAGCAAAATATATAAACATTAGGCCAAATGCGGGTTGAACTGCATTGATTTGATAATGAGTTTTAGTGTGATTAGTTTGAGGCCAGTAGAATCGGCTAAGCATGTAATTGATTAATGCGTATAAATGTTATGGGGAAATGAATGCGAAGGTTAAGTATGATATTTGATTACAACTTTGAGTCAACGCGGAGGGACATTGCAAGATAAATAGTTAAAGAAAAGAAATTTGTTCTACACTTAGAAGTTATGCGAGTTTAACTGCAAGCAGGTTTATATGCTGATAATTAACATGTGGAAATGAATGTGAAGGTCCAGTAAATTGGTCAAGCTTCGATGTGAGCTGTTATGTAATAATTTGATAAACATGTAAATTAAAAATCGCTCTTTAATTTAGTTAATTTAGTATACGTGCAGTGGCATTTTATTCCGGGAAACATTTTTATCAGCAAGATGTAAACAATAAGTTGAGTGCGGGTTAGACTCCACTGATAATTACTTTTAGTGTGACAAGCTTGTAATTAATTAAGAAAAATGTATTGAGAAAATGAATGCGTAGGTCAAGTTCAAAATAAAAATTGCATAATACAAACTCGGAACCGATGTTGATAGACATTGAAAGATAAGGGGTTAAAGGGAAGAAATGAATATTTTGATAACAATTTATTCTGTATTTAGGAGTTTTTACAATCTTATAATCTTTGTGAAATAATAAGAATCTATTTTTTTGCTCTCCCACGCCAATGTTATATAACGGTTTGGTGTAACAAATCATATATTATTAAAGCTACCTAGTTAACTAATTGTGTGCATAATACATGTTTTTTACTTTTAATTACATGCATAGGTTTTACAGTTTTTAAAATCCTGTATTGAAATATCGTTTTTTACAACACTTTTTAATAGCTTTAATTTTATTAACAACATCATTTTCTGTTACTACGCAATAAGTTTTTGATTTAATACCCACAAGTTCTAAAATTATTGTGCCAGAACACTCATCTTTAAATTTACCTAATATGTTCATAAGTTTAAAAAACTCTTTTTCAAAAGCGTTTCTTAAATTTGTCCTAAGATGATTATTTAAATCCATGTACGCTCTTAACCATTGCGCCTGATTAAATTGTAAAATCCGATGAATTTTTTCAAGTTTAAATCTTGATTTAAGAGCCTGTTTTAAATTTCTATAATGTATTTTTTTTATTATAAAGATAAGATAATTAACCCTTTGCCTTAAAACAACGTATGGGAGACGTGATCGTACTGCTGTGCCTAAAATGAGAACCTCGTATCACACACGTGATGATTCTTTCTGGCCAAAAGTGAAAAGCTCGTATCAGACACGTGATTGTTTTTACGCGTTAATGTTTTTGTTTTTGCGTTATTAGCCGTGTTTTTTGATCGGATCCGGATCATTGAAAATTTTGAATTAAATCGACTTCTTAAACACAGGCAAATAATCGGCGATTTTGAAATCTGAAAAAAATTCATCAGATTGCCATGAGGTTGAATAATTCAAAACTTCAAAACGTGAACTCAATATTTTCTAGATTCTATTTTGACGTTTCCTACGGTTCAAAAT
>QYTT01091299.1:0-34461 GCA_006980735.1 Dasypogon diadema
AAATTCCCACCAATTTGAGCAAAATTCATGGGCTTATAGCCTTGGCACTTTTTTGGGCGAAATTCTAAAGTTCGTCGGATCGGGGTGCGGGAGGGCTCATTCGAAAGGGGGTGGCCTGCTGGGTGCGTGTACAAAATTTGGGCGAAAAAGACCGCGTATTTGCGGAGCTAGAGCGATTTGCGCGAAGTCACCCAGGAAAACGCCGCCGAGCAATCAATTTTGGTTTTTGGTTCATATCTTGGGAAACAAAGGGCGGCCCGTGGTGGGGCAATTTTTTCGAAGCCTCTGAACTCCGCCCTTTCGACTGACACCGAAATCGCGCCAAAAAAAATTCCCACCAATTTGAGCAAAATTCATGGGCTACTGGGCGATTCACCTGAAGATGTAACGCCGGAGGCACATATGATGCGAATTCGTCGTCAGATCGAGCACTAGATGCATTTTCTTGGTTTTTTCCACTTTTAGTGGGACACCACTTCCATGTCCCGCCTGAATGTGGCTGTTATACAAACTGAAAATTGAGGAAAATTATACAAATTGCAGTCCATGTGGAGTGGACTGAGGATACTTACATTTTGTACGTCTTTGACTTTAAGAACTCGAATCTCGTGGCTGATCTCCAGTAAGTATTGCTCAGGAATTGCCGCTACCCAGGGATTTTCCCCCATTTTCATGGCAGCTTTGTTTTGTGCTCAACAAGTCTAGATTGGCCAGCTCTGGCGGAAGCACTATCAACTGATTGTTCTGAATGTGCAGTTTCCGATTTCCCTTGGCATGTCCAGCAGGTCAAAAATTCGATGATTCTTCAGGTTCCCAATTTCTGGAGACAAGACTCGAAATTATTGTCCCTAGCAGCACTTGCTCGTTGAGGTTGCTCTAAGGTAGGACAATCCCTGATGTGGTTGTTTGTCAACTCCCTGATCTCTGGATCTTATTGTGATTGTTGAAAAGAACGCCCGAGTGGATCACAATGGACTCGACTGTTAAAACATACTCTGCAGTCATCTCCTACCTACTCTAAATAAATAATAAACGACAATTTCCATAGTTTTACAACGCTTAATTTTATTATTTAATGATCAGAGTACACATCAGCTCAAATTTGCATAGCACTCCTTGTGTATTCTCATGTCCCTCCTTGTACGAAAGAATTACCCATATCGAGCTTATCACTAGGCATTAAAACTACTCCTAAAACCTACTTCCTCCTGTTCCCACCACCGCCAGCTAGAATAGTCGCCAATCTTATGAAGATGTTCAGGGTGTCAAGGTAGATCGAGATTGCGCTGGAATACACAAGTTTTAATCAGCATTTTCTAAACGCGTTACAGGTTTACACTTACGCGTTGATGGGGTCATATGGTCTCACGGCGTATTCTGGATAAACTTCTGCAGTTTTCACAATCCTTTGCGTGTCATAGAGTAAAAAGCCGCTGAACAATACTAGACCTCCATACAGCGACAGGGAATAAAGTCCTGCTCCCAGAGCAGTAGTCGGTGGTAGCCAAATAGAAGCTAGAGACGATGCAAAAACGAATCCCAAACCAATCGCCAATGGCCCGCCCATGTACAAGAATTTATCGTTTGGAGCACATACCGCCACAGTTGAGAGACCTCCTACAATGCCAGCGGTGTACCAGGCAGCACGAGTTAAAATTGGTCCGCCAAGGAAACAAATTGGTGCAACAACAGCCCCGAGAACAGCGCAATGTGCCGCCCAAGCAAGTTGTTTAGGACCAAAGCCTGGTGAATAGGGAATCGATTGCACCAGAATTCCCGAACCAATCATCACAGCAAAAGTGCCCAGAACCGACTAATTGGATGTACAAGGCCAGAAGTGAGCAAAGGAGCTTACGGTTAGAATTACAACACACTCACCAGAAAGCCGTTCCGGGTAACCAGCTGGAGCATACGTGGAGACCGGAAAACAGCCACTGCGCTGGCTGCTGACAACACAATCGAAGCCCCGAAATACGCGTAAGTGGCGCGTATCCTCTGCTTCACATGTTCCGGCCACAACCTATTACGAAACACGTATTGAAATAAAAGCCAGGCAAGTTATATGGAATCTCTGTTACATCGAATTCGAGTAAATAGTCCCTGATTTCTCCACACCCAGTCCATAATAGCAGAGAGCTCCCAAACCAATGGCAGCTGCCCCAGCTGCTGCACCCTTTCCCAATGAGTATGCTGAAATTAAGAGCACATTTTAATCGCAACGTTGTAACAAGGCTTGCTAAACTGAACAAACCGTTCGGACCAGGAGGAGCCAAAGCTCGTTCCTTCAAGGTCGGACTTGATCTCGTTCTGGTCATAAATCCTTCACGGGTATCCCTGTTAAATTGTCTGACAAAAGTGTCTCGCTTCGGCATCTGCTGAAGAGCGGACCTAACGGCAGATGCCGATAGGATTGGTCTTCCTAATGCTAGTCTGGACAGCATGATTTTGAATTATGCAGTCCTAAAATAAGGAAATTTTCTGGAATATTCGAAATTACGTACTTACAAAAATATGGATTTATACAAATGAAAATTACCAAAAGTATATTACTCCTCTCGCTCCAAAAGCTTGTTAAATTTTCGATAATCACTTTTTAAAAGAGTTGAAATTACCCTCCGCCAAAACCGATTTTTATTGTGAAATTGAACTGGCTGTCAAATCAAATCCACAGAATTCTCGAGGTGTGTGCGTATGTGTGATGTGATACGATTCTAGCGACAGTTTTATCAAAAATTTTGCAGATTGGAAGTTGCACAGATGACGGACGTGTTCTGAAAATTAGAGTTAACGGCCAGAGAAAATTTTGTGTTTTCCAGGCAGTCAGCGTTAGAACAATTTTACAAAGCCTGCTAATTTCAAAAATGATAAAGAGCTTTACTTAGGAAATCTTCCAGTTACTGCGAACATCTGTCATTCGGCTGCTTTTATTGTAAGGCATAGACAAGTGAAATGTACCCACAAGAACTACAAACACTCCCCCATCGTTGAAAAAAACAAGCCATCTTTCCAATATTTTACTGATAATCTTGCAATTTATTAATAAAAAGTGAACATACAAACGATCCAGTAAGCCAAAGATTGTGGGGATCCGCTGCTAGTAAACTCTGCTCACCATCAGCGGATCCCCACAATCATTTTACGAAAAAGGAACTCATACAACGAATTCGTGTTAAAATTTAAGTAGTAATCCCCGCCACTTAAGATTCCATTGCTGTAAGAACTTGAGGATCGTTTGGGGATGGTCTGGGTTCTGGTGGATCATCACTAACATCTGGTGGTCCTTCATCATCATCAGGACGATGGGATGGTCCACTACTCGGACCAACCTTGGTTTTAGCCATGCTCAAGTAATGCATATTCTCCTCGTCGTTCAGTATTTTAAACGGTTGATCCTTCCCAACAATCGCAATTGAAATATTCTGAAAACGAGCAATGTTTAGAGAACAAAGCAGTCGGAATAGTGTCGTCATACCAAAAGTGGTGTCAGCTCCTCCTTTGTTAGCAAATCCTCATTTGGAAGAGATCCTCTCAATGCTTGTATCCCGTGGCAGATGAGCTCGTCTTTAGAGCAATCAGCAAATTCAGATAAATGCCTCTCCAGGTATGTCCTGGCACTCTGCGAACGAGATCCAATCGACATTGCCTTGCAGTTGAAGTAATTTGCAGATGGGACCACTTGGTAAATGTGTGGACCTTGATCATCGTATCCAGCGGCCAGAAGCCCCACTCCGTAAGGGCGACGATCATAACGCTGAGTGGTCATTTGCATTTTATTACCCAAATTCGTGATTAGACGAGACACAGGGTAATTGGTGTCATAGGAGTACTTGTAATTGAGGCATTCAGTACGAAGGTACCGACTTAGTATTCGTGCATCAGCAGTGATTCCCGCAATCGAGATACCCAAGTGATCGTCGATGGGAATGATTTTCTTTTGGTAAGAGGCCAGCTCCGATGAAGCTCTCTTCAATGCAACTAGGACGGCGTAATCGCGGTTTTTCAGGCCCACAGTAGCAGATCCCAATTTCACGGCTTCCATGGCATATTCGACTTGGTGAAGTCGTCCTTGAGGACTCCACACCGTAACATCACTATCATATTGATTTCGAAACTAGGAAAAAGGAAATAAAACTGAACAGAAACTTTCAAGTAACAATACGAGGTTAGGATATAATTGTTATTCTAAACAACTCGAAAACAATCATATTTTTACACAAATTGGCAAATACAAAAATTCTACAGATGGTACAATAAAATTAACTTGTTTTCTAATCTGGAATATGTTAAAAACAATCCAAATTGCTTACCATTCTCAGCGGCACTTGGATGACAAAACAAATTTCTCTGCACTCGCCAATTCACTCTGAAGTTCGCAACAACTACAGAGTATATGAACGCACCACGCCGTTTGAAATATATTCAAGACTTGAACCGACACAAATATATCTCACTTCTCTATTTTTAAATAAAATTTTATTGCTTTTTTTATTTGCTTTTTTACATTAATCAAAATTAATCAAAATTGTATAAAAACCACACACACACATAAAATTTCTCCTAATTTATTGCCCTAGAGAAAATTCAAGAACTCCTCTTCGTTCCGTTCCGCAACCAAAAAAAATCAAAAAAATTAAGAACCAACCAAGCATCGCAGCGCAACGCTAGAAACAATCGGTGAAACGTCAAAATTTCTGTGGACGTCGGAGAAATTGTTTTAACGAAATTGTTTTGGGGAAAAAGTGCAGTGAAATGGCAGCAGTAAATGCAAATTCACGAGAAGAGCGATGGAAAAGGGTAGAGTGGCATATTTATTTTTAATCAGGTCATACAAAAATTATTGTGGACTGTCACCACCCATTTGTGCTGTTGTCCAGCGATGTGTAGCTTATCTGATTTTATTTCCAGATTTTATTGTAAAAGTATTCAAATTGGACGTGATAGCGTTTGAAAGTAATCCCTAGAAAATTACTCTATCTGAGGAGTGTAGAAGAAATCTCCCGATAACATCTAATCTCTGATTTCACGCCCCATTGGGCTGATATTTACGCCTTTTGAAGTGCAATTTGCATATTTTTCTCCGATTACTCATTTTCAGAATATCGCCCAGGGTTTTCGCACTTTGCTTTGTTTTTGAATTTCTAGCGCTTAGCTAGGGTGTGAAATATGCATGTCCCTCGTCTTATTCCATTACTTTGTGTAATTTAAGCATATTGCAGGCTCTTCCGAAGCAGATGCCTTCATGAACAGAATTAAAACTGAAAAAGTGAATTTTGTTGGTACTTTCAGGCTGTCGTTGATACGCTCCCGGCAGATTTCTTGCGTATTGCAACACCAAAAGAAATACAAGAAGCTGCCGACTGCCAAGCGGCAATGGCTCTTTACCAGCAGCAGGCCGTCTCCTCGTACATGGTAAGCCCTTCTTTGAATTTCTATTCCCATTTGTTTTCAAACTTACCAAACTAATATCCAGGCCCCAAACATTGTCGGACGTTTAAGCATCACAATTGCCCAAGCCAAGTTAGTTAGGAATTATGGATTGACTCGTATGGACCCATACGTTCGAGTCAGAGTCGGACACTTTGTATATGAAACCCAAACTGATCCCAATGGAGGAAAGAATCCCCGCTGGAACAGGGTTATACATAGCCAACTACCGTCTGGTGTGCACTCAATTTATATCGAAATTTACGATGAATGTAGCTTCAAAATGGATGAGCTAATTGCTTGGACCGAAATAAAAATCCCGGATGTAGTTCTACGTGGTGAAACACACGAGGAGTGGTATCCGTTGAGTGGAAAACAGGGGGAAGGAGTGGAGGGCACTATAGATGTAGTATTAAGCTTTAGCACACAACCTATACCATCGTACATGTACCCGCCTGTTGCACCTGTTGTTGTGGTCCCCAGTGTATCTGCCACTATGCCACGAAGTATGCCCGTTTTCGTAGCTCCACAACAACCTCAAGTGCCACCGACAACACCAAAAATTAGTGAAGCTGACCTAAAACAGGTAAAAATTGGAATTCCTCGCGTCGAAATAATGCCTATTATGTGTATGTGATTTTTCAGGTGCAGGAGATGTTCCCCAATATCGATAAAGAAGTTATAAAATCAGTTTTTGAGGCGAATCGCGGAAATAAAGACATCACAATAAATTCTCTGCTGCAAATGACTGACTAAGTGGATGGGAGCGGTTCGAACAGGATTGATTGATTGCGCATTGAAAGAAAAAGGCTGTGTAGTCTATTTTTTTAAAAGTAGAGAAGACTAAAAATCTTCCAAATTCAGTCGGCTCTACTTGGCGAAATTTACATTTCAAATTATTCCTTCATTTCTTGTGTACTATGTGAATAACCGATTTGTTTTTATTTAATACAGTCATTAAAAGTATTTCAAGCTTATATCATGTACCTAAACGTTATATGCCATTAAATTATGTACAGATGTATTAAAACGCATAGAAATTTGTTTGTTCTTCCACATGTTCTTATTCATGACTCCCTCTACCTTTAGAAACTTCCTCCAAATAAGATTAGCACGAAAAATGAAGAGTGCCGTAATAAATGCAAAATCTCTTGTGGATTTGTAGTATTCAATAGGAGCATTTTTCAAATGGTGAATGGTCTGTTAAACTCGCACTAAAAGCCATCCATCATCAGGGAACTAAGCAGACAACATTTCGTCACGTGAGTAAATGATTGTCGTATGTTATACATGTTAGAAATGTACATACGACAATTATTTACTCACGTGACGATTTGTTCCACTTGGTTGGATGATATGAGAGAGTCTAGCGCGACGCTTATTTTGACTTAAAACGATTTCTACAACTCACATTCCAGGTATAAAAGGGCTCATTATAGGATAATATAATAAAATCAGGTAAACGTGCCTATCGAAAGCTTATGGTGAAAACACAAGAAAATATTTTCCAAAAATCTTATGCTAGAGTGTTGTAATTTTCGTTTCTCTTCCTTTTTGTGAAATTTCGGCCGAAATGTGGTATAGAGGATTTTCACTATAAGTCCTCGCTATGTTGCTGATAGATTAAATGTAAACCTGTCTCCAAGGAAGCTGTGGAGTGTGGAGCAATACTCGCTGTTTGGGTATTCATTGACGTACATCACCAGTTATAAAATTCGGACTCAAACAGAAAAAACAGACAAGAAACTTCTCCCAATGTCCCTGGTTCTCATCTGATGGCTTTGGGCTTCGTTTTATTAACGGGGAATAGGTGTTATTCGTTTTGGACTAATGTCGTCAGACTTGATGAAATACCGCCTCGCTGCGCTAAAGCTATTACTTGTCCAATTTGGTGTATACTAATCCACATTTTTAATTACATAGGACATAAGAAACAATAGTCCACAGTAAAATTAGGAAATATGTAATTAAGGATTCTAGAATTTTCTGAAGTACATTAGTCCAATTAAAAGAACAAAGATTATTAAATTCATCAAAATTTTGTTACACGAGTCTCATAAATCGTTAAGGAATTAAAACTTTAGTTTCAAAAACTTTGCAGTAGCAGTCTCTATGTCGGCTATAGGAGTACATAATTTAATTAAATAACTAAATTCCCTGCCATGGGATGCCATTATGAAAAAGAGAACAAATAAATTGGGAAGGGAAAAGAAAAGTCCAACACAAATTTATGCAGACTCTGTAAGTTATGACATGGTTAGATGGAAAAAGATAAATTTCAGAAAGTATTCAACATTTCAATTGAATTTCCTTCCTCTACCTTTCACCTTATCCAGAGATTGTATCGTATCCTATGCATTTCGTGACCTTCCCTAGCTACACATAAATATTTGGGTTAAAGAAAGCTCCTGGGTCCGACATCTAGCAATATTTTATGAGATGTGAAGGCAGGTAATGGACTAGATGGACGGGTGAATATTTGTAGGCAATGCGGTGAGCCTTGGTGAATTTCAGACGGCTACATTCTGAGTCTGGTCTGGGTATGTACACCAGTTTATGTGATATATAATGTTTCCTAGGGAATATATTTGCTGTTGATGTGTAAAAGTAATTTCTTAAGAGGAAAGTGACAAATTGATTGCACTGTGGCTGTAAAGATTGACTGGAACTCCTAAGATGCAATTAATAACTTATAATTATGTGTAATTATGCTTTTATGAAGAATCGACCAAAATTTAATTAAAATTTTCATGTTTTGATAAAACAGTACAGGAAATTTTATATGTATCTAGATTCTAGTCTGGAGCAAGTCCCGATTTATGTTGAGAGGAATAAGTCTTCAAGAACAAGAAACCTAAAATACATTTAAAGTGCGAATATTAACACAATAAGAATAAAAATTTCTCCTCTCAAGTAGAGAGATGTAAGTCCATATGTGTAAATTGTTCAAATGCCCACTGAAATCAGTTATTTTGAAATTTTATTTCCTTTGAATGGAAGAATTTCATAAGGTGAGGTGTTTGTGATTACAAAAAAAAAAAAAAATAATTTGCGCCTTTCTGCCTTATTGTAGGTCATAAAGTGTTTCTTGTGAAGGGTAAAACGTGAAGGTCAAACGTTGCACTTGACTAAGCTGCAGTTGAAAATGTTTTATATGGCCTCCAACTAATTAAAGAAGTGAAATAAGTGGTGGCCTTAAGTAACACGGATAACGGCTGAGTGGTTTTGTATTTAAACGATCAAAATTTAACGAATTTCTTTTACTTTTATATGAAATCTTTAAATCTAGGTCTTTTCGGATTTCAATTACATTGGTTTTGTAAAATGCGTTGCACCTGCCTGAATTAATCACAAAACAAATCTGAGCGCATCTAATCAAAAGATATGCAAACAGCGAAACAAATTTCATCTAAGGAGGTCGACTTGATTGCATCATTTAAGTTTAAGCAAAAAACTAAAAGCGCCAATTTCAAAAGAGTAATTTCTCGGTTTTGAATTTACAGGGTAAACGCCGTTAAAGATTGGATCTGCACAATTTATGTACGCATAGTACACAACAGGTAGTTGCTACCCACAAAACTACAATTCTTGCTGCTGCTGATCAAAACAAGAGATCAGAAACGGAAATTAAATGCAGTACCACTGAGGCTCATCCACCAACTACATTTTTCCCCCAAAAACAATGGTCTTTCTCAATACCCACTGGCACTGTTTAGTAGAATGACTCATGCATTGGGCAATTATTCGCTGGTCATTCGTTTTGTAGAACGTAATGTATTTGAAAACACCTGTGCATCTTGTGTGTTTTCTTCCATTTGCCAGGTAAAACTCGAAAAACTTATTGAACCGAGAAAAATTGCGCTCAGAGAGTGGAACGGCCACAACCGAAGGGGAAATTGTTGAAACCATACCATAATAAATGTTGTGCGCTAAAGGGGATAGTCTCAACCCGATTTCAAGCTAACCTTGAGTTTACACGAAAAAAAAACACTTGACTGATGGAGATAAATACTGGACCGAGTGTATCTACTTGGC
Organism: Dasypogon diadema; assembly: GCA_006980735.1. Lineage (NCBI taxonomy): Eukaryota > Metazoa > Arthropoda > Insecta > Diptera > Asilidae > Dasypogon > Dasypogon diadema. Next base: position 9,460 of record QYTT01091299.1, read on the forward strand.
TCGGAGTTGTGAACAAGATGTGAAATATGTTTTTGCTAGAGCTGTCTAGTGATTCATAGTTTGTAGGTAGGTACAATCTACAAACGATTTGCATTCATGCCACTGGATAGTGCTCTATTACCATCAAGAGTAAAATGACCTCCAATACACCCTGGGGAAGGTGAACATATTGTTTAGTGGCAAAGCGGTGTTGAGAACTCAAATTGATTCCATTATATTGGATAAATGAAATTAACGTCTTTTCCTGAGATATGAATAGTTTTTAGAGATTACAATTCTATGCTACAAAAATATGCTATATTTTTTCACATACAAAAAGGCGACAAATAAAGACAAAAAAAGGATCACTGAAATGATAAAATTTTCTGAATAGGAGGAGACGAAATTATATTGTTTTCTTCATTATGTGCGTTTTCTTAAGCAGGACTTTTAAGGACTAACACCACTTTGAAATTAAAAAGAAAAATGAAATATTTTTTTGGGGTTCAAATAACAGTTTATAATCGTAAAAAGTAAAGTGAATTTCTCTTATGCAACATTTTGGCTGCTCGTTGGAAAATCACGCTTTAAAAGCGTTTTTCTTCAAATGACTTTTTTTAATTCGACGGGCTTTATAACTTTTATAATTTTTTTCTAATTGCCTTTTGAAATTTTGGCAGAATCTTTGTAAATTGTCAATTATCTAGATCTAGACTATGTAGCTAGAGGTTTTGCAAAATAACAAAAATTGTTCTTTTTGCTCTTATTTTTGCAGCAAATTTCTAGGTGAAAAATAACTCTTTTTTTCGTATTCACAAAAATGAAGATTTCTTAAAACTTTTAAATCAAACGAATACTAGATGACGATGTAATTTAATTTGTTTAAAAATAAAAAGTCACTTTGTGAAAATATATAAAAATGAAAATGTTTATACTGTAGAGAAACGGTGAGTTCTGGTGACCATTACATTTCGGTGTTACACAGTTCACTGGTGCTTACAATCTGTCTATGATAATAAATAAATGAAATTAGATTCAAATTTAAGTTCTTCAGGTAATAAATTTTCTTGTCTGGTAAAAAACCTGGACAATGTTATGGGAAATTAATTCAAACATAGCTCACAATACAGCTGTATATATACCATCAATACCATCGCACTTATACCTCAACCTGATTCCCCAACTGAGTTGTTTTTAGCCAGCAAACGGGCAGAAAAGTCATGTATCCCCTTAATGTTGTTTCCACTTTGCATGACGTCTGTACAACGTCTTAACATTACATGCAGCAGCTGAGCAGCTACCATAAGCACAGGCAAAGACCAAGCAAAGTGCTCCATGGGCCCCCACAACCTACGGACTCACCTGTGAATACGCATGAGCTGAAAACAATTCGTGTTGGCTCTCATCATTCAAACAAGATCCAAACGCCAGTAAAGGCATTGGGGAGCTGATACCACCAGTCTAGAGTCAGAGTTGAGACTTGGTGCCGAAAGTGAAATAATTTCGGGGTGTTTTGCGCGAAAGCATGTGACATCTATCAGAATTCTACTTCAATCTTAAACTGCTTTTAGTATACTTAACGGGGTTTGGCCCGTCTCGGTGGAAAATTGACTTTCCGATCGTTTTTCAGTTTCCCTTCTGTGCAATACCTGAAATTACTCAACGGAAGCGGAATACTGGAATAGGAAGTAGCCTCCGTACAGATACTGTCACCACCTGTGAGCGGTGGCTCTTTTGGTTTTCGGTTGCTGCTACACCCACATGTGCTGCTAGGGTTCAATTTGTTTTTATTAGAATCGGTCGACGGGCAATGATAAAAGCAAATGGAGTGACCGAGTGCTTTTGGTGTGTCTGTGCAAAATAACAAAAGTAAAATTTAGACGAAATTTGAGAAATAATAAAGAAAGTGAAGCACAACAGTGCTGAAGTGAAGCTTCATCTTTGCGTTTCGGAAAATTGTGGTGCATTGCAATTGAAAAGTTTACACAGTGGCTGAAAATAGTTTGGAAAGATTTTCACGTTCGCAGTGCGAGTATGTTTTGTGTTTGCTCGGTGCTCTATTGACGTGTGAATGGCTCTGATAGAGATAAATTAGACTTGAGTCAACGCACACAGCCAAATTCACCTGCGATTACTTCATCTACTTTGTGGTGTCATCATCGCTCATCAGCCTTGTGTAAGTTCATTTTAATTAGTGCTACTTTAAAGCTGCTACTCGAAATGCTCTGTACAAAGCGATTGTGACAGTGCCAGCAAAGATAAATGTTTCTAATCGATTTATATAAATGTAGGTGAAATTTTCACATATGCGTTTTCACCGAAGGTTATTGTTATTGTACAAGCTATCAGTGCTCTTTATCAGAAGTACATTTAGTAAATTGCACCTCTTCATTGTGCAGAAATACAGAGAGGTATTTGATATCTTACTGATTTTTCCTTAAAAGGAATTCATTTTTATTTGGAATTGAAATGTGTACAAAAGCAATTTCTGGATTCCATTCGCATTTTCTGTTATCGAATAAAGTAAACAACTAAAATGTTAATTTACTAAAAAGTATTCTATTATCACTTGTTATTATATAGCCTAGTTTTTTTGTAGATGAAGTATTACCACTACATCATTACTTCGGCACTCTAATGCGAAATTTAAAATGTTTAGAAGCACAAGTGGTATTGACGATAATGAACTATATTGCCCATAAATCAGGTCTGCAGGGAGTTAGGGAAGTCTATATTTTTTCTCGAAAGAATAGTGGGAAGCCTTAAAGTATCCAAGTAATTTTACTTGAAGCAGAGTATTTGAAAAAGTGCTCGCACTTGGTCATTTTCGAGCACCAAGAACCTAATACTTGTGTTTTCCAAGTACAAGTATAGAAATTGTTTGATTTAAGTTGAAAAAAATGGTCAAAGGTAATATAGTAAACCTTTCCTCGATTTCTATTGAATTTGTATAGAAGCTTTAGCCCAACACCAACACCCCTTGCATAACAACATCGTTATTTGCTGATAGGCAATCATTTTAGAACATCTAGAACCCTCTCAATTTATAACCGAACATAAATATTATATCAATGAACATTTCCAATTTCTCCAAATAAACAAAATAAATTCATATTCTGAAAATAATCCCAAATAAGCAACCATAACAATCCTAAATATACTCCCTGTTAGAGTAGTGACTGTTTTCATCCTACCGGGGAAGTAGGTTGGTATGGGGGGTGGAACCAGCTCTTCGAAAGAGAATTGATGCCTATACCCTATACGTCCTGTAGGTGAAATAAAAAAATGATTATGGTTTGTTCTGAAACGAAATTTATTTTTTTCCCTTACGCGGAATTTTGTTAATAAATTTATTTTCTTTATGGAGATTTTAGGGAAAAGATGCAAAATTCATCTTTCTCAGAAAAGAGAGCTACAATTGTTAAGACATGTTTTGGTTATTACCTAAAAATATGAATTTGTGCGTAAATACCGCATTCATCCTGGTTATTTTTCAAATGTTTTCAATTTGAAGTATAATAAGGTGGCAGGGTAAGCCTGATATACGTAAATTAAATTTAGGGTAAAAATTCTTATTATCGTTCATCCTGTAAGTAATTGCGTACTTTACAAGGAAACTTTGTGACTCATTTTTCAATGCTGTTATTATAAAACTGTGGCAATTTCCAGCCTGGAATTTTATTTATGTCTTCTTTAAGGTTCATTTCGAAAATTGGAATTTTCCATCTAAATAACATCAAAAACTGAACCTAGAGGGAGCTAAATCGGAGATATAGAGTGCGTGATGTTAATGGTGCAGTTGAATTCCTATTGTTAAAGTTTATGAATGTTTTCACCTATCCTCTGAACTTACGGCAGAATTCCAAACTAAATAAGTTCAAAATCCCAATTAGAATTAATGTGAAAATTCTGCTATAAATCTGGTCGTCGGTACTATCAAAACAAATAACATAATCCTTCCCTTGTATTCCTGCTATTTTTTTATATTGTATTGGTGTGATATTATGTAGTTCGTTCTGATCGTAACTATAATCAAACTTTGATAAATTCATTGAAAAAATCCTAATTGGAATGTTGATCGTCGCTCTGAACGATTAATTCGATCTTTGTTTTGGTTGGAACTGATATACATCTCTACCCGCTGCACAACTGGAAAGGCTTACAGCATGGGCAAAAATCCTTTATTAAGAATAATTACTGCCAGATAAAAGGCAAGCTCGATCACTGATACTCCTGAATAGAAGTGCTTTGCAGTGTAAATTCGCAAATTTAGCATTATGTAAAATTTACGTAGCTAAAAAATCACTACGATATTATTATACTATCTTAAATCATTCAAAAGAAGTTATGTTTCCTAACTCTCCGGTTCTTAATTCAATTTCTCCTTCGTGCAGCCTACAAAAACTTATGATTTCAATGTTCCTTCCCAAGGGACATATTCTTAGCATTTATAGTCGCCAAGTAACTTTTTAACGAACTTATAGCACAAGGTCGTTATTAAGGCATTATCATGTCATTTACAACACTGAAAGTATAGTTTAGAACTTTTAATGGCATCGTATTTTTCCATTAGCACGAAAAACGTAGGCGACTTGCACCTCTTAGTTTCAGGGATTAAATTAAACTGAACAGAATTGCAGTATCAATGGAGTAAATGAAACCCAACGAAATATCGATTTGCCCTACCTTTAACCCTTGGGATTTATGCTGACTAAGAGAAATCAATTGAATTTTCTGTGACAGTATTGTGACCCGGCATACGCACGAAACTATCATATCAACACTTTTAGGATATTAAGTTGTGAGTGTCACACAATTCTTGCAATATTCACGTCTATTTTAGGGAGCATCAAGGCACCGATTTTTTATACTTAATTGCATTAGGAGTATTGATTCGTCACAACACTTTGACCATTAACGTTAACTATGCAAAATCACGAACAGAGGATTCATATCGAATGTCTTTGACCCCCTCACATTCAATTTTAATATGACACGGCAATTTGCATTTCAGAGCTAAATAACATTTTTCCTGAAAACTTCTGTGGGAGCTAAGCACGCAATAAATTTTTGCCTACACTCAACTCAGCACTTGGCCAGGTGGAATTAAATTTAATTAGGATTATCTCAACCGAAAACTTCCTAAGCGATATCTCAGTGATGGCATTGGATGACTAATTCTTTTCCTCCTAGTTAAAGTAATGCTATTAGTCGGCTCTGCCTTCCCATTTACATCTCATTATACACAGCTAACTCCATGTTTAACTAGGACTTGAGAAATTGTTTTTGACGTAATTCGATGGGCAAGCAGAAATATTTGATGTGATTACCTTCGCAACTTACCCTCCCCGTCAGGTGTGTTAAACTGAGGGTGAAACCATCCTGATGAACGGATCATAGTTTCTGGGTGTTATTTGATGAGTGAGATAAAAATTGGTTTAATGAAAAATAAATGGAATTATTTTGGATAAATCTAAGGTTGTGAAGCTCTAATTTTAACCATCAATCAATGGCGTTAAAGGGAAAATTCTGAATTTCTTTAGTTCTTGCTTTTTAGTTTCAACGAACTTTATTATTACTCCTAGAAGCTTCAATATTTTTTATACTCATCAGTCTGGTGTAAAATAACAGCTTGAAAATCAAGTATAAAGTAAAATCTATATAACGCCAACATCAGATTCTATTAATACTCCAGAGATGGAAAAGTGACTGAAGAATTTCAGAAAGTCATCGTCAATTATCAATTTTCAATCATCAATCTTCATTTCAGAACTCTGTGGTGGGCAATTTTGGACTTTACATAATTTACTTATGAAAAATCGATCAAAAAATAAAAAGGAGCAGACATAAAAAAACCGAAAAAACATACCCAGAGTGGAGGTAATACAAACTGTAGCAAAGATTTTTCCCATTCAGGAATATATTTATTTTTTTTAATATATATAATTATTTTATATGATTTTATCCTGAGTGTCTATATGCACATCCGAATTCATCTTAGATCAATACTCACCAATACAGGGATTGTGTACATCAAATTACTCCATCAATTTGTGTCTATCTAATTTATTTTCCTAAATGAACGCTCAAATTAATGTATGTACTTTCAACTTCGAGAAACTTTCTAGATTGTGGAGAATTTTGTAACGAAAAATTTTCTTTTGTTATGTTATGATAGAATATCAATAACCGTTACTTCGTAAATCAAAAGATTTCGAAGAACATTCTTAAAAGTGTTTCATCCAAGTGAAAACACTGCAGGGCGGTTGTTGGCTATTTTTAAGGTAAAAAAAAAGGTAGGACTTTCTGTCGCGTCGTAATCATAAGGTGAAGTAAAATAGACCTTAATCATCAGTTACTGAAATCGCATAATATGGAAAAGAGAGATATTCGGAGAGAAATATACATAAAACCAAAGAAAACTGTTAATGTTGTAAAAATCTGGTTTTCAAATGAAAGTTGAACCTCAGAATTTAGGGCAATAAAAATTTTCACTATTTTCTCTTAACAATTTTTGATTCCTAATTTTTAACTGGCTAAAACGCCTTTTATAGATGATTTAGCTTCTTTTAAGAAACTGTAAGTGGGATTTATATCAAAATATGTTAGAGGACTTCTGTTTTCTCAGTCCGAAAGTCGTAACTTTTTAATTAATGACTCGACTAATGGTTTTAAGAGATGATGAAGCACTTCACCAAATATCATTAATAATGAGATCCAAGCTCGAAAGTGTCAAAATGAAATAATTGCGTTTTCTAGTTATTCATTAAAACAGTTGATCAAAACTTTCAAATTGTTATCGATTAATAAAATTACTTTATTGTTTAAAATGAAAACTACACTACGACTCTTTTTGAAATTCGAATGCTTGGATTATGTTAATATGGTACATGATCTGTGCACTCGTACTTTTTAAAATATTGAAGAAAATATTTATGCCAACTTTAATTTTAAATTGTATTTCATCTGGAAACATTAACTCTAAGATATTACCTGATGATGATAAGGTAATGACGTGATTTAATTGTTAAGTATTATTAATTTCATTAAGTAAGCAGTACCCAAATTCCTAGTTTTATTGCCATATCAGGAGGTTTTAAATGGTGATGAAATTCTCTTCTATGTTGAATTTCCTCTGGTTATGTTTCACAAGCTCCTTTCTCTTGAAATTTAAATTTGACCTTTTGGAATACTATCCATCATACCTTATTCACTAATCATATTTTATTCACTTACAAGATACTGACGAAAATTACTTGTTCACTTCTTATTCCTGGCTTTCGTTCCATCGAAATTGGGAAATCCTAAAATGTATGAAATTTTAATTAGAATATTTACCTTTCTTTCATTTCTAAAGGGTTATGTTACTTAATTTATCTTAAAAGGGAAGATTTTTTTTATCTCATATAATGAAATAAAACCTCCCTTTTCATTAAGTCCCTTGTACTAATCAAAGAAATTCTGAATCCATTTTCTCAATAATTTCCTTATCCAAATGAATCGCAGACCTTTTTCATTTTCCGCAATAAATTGAATGGACTTCATTTTTCTGTCAAGCCTTTTGAGGTTTTTTAATTTCCTTCTCAGTTTGTTTTCTTTTCATTAAATCGATTTGATCGTCTATAATTCACTGAATATTTGTTTTTTATTATTTCTGTTTCAATTTTCATTCATTTAGAAAATTAAGAAAGACACTGAATTCATTGAGTGAGGTATTGATTTCTTCATTTTACAAGCTCTCATCCACGCAGTCCTTCTTTAAAAAAATTATTAAAATGCGATGCCCACACAAAATTCTGAAGGTTCAAAGCAAGATCTAAGTACATTTGGCCTCAAACAGATTAACTGGAATAAAAATGGAAAAAAAATCCAAATGAAACTATTCTTGGAAATATCAACGGTCAATAACACCAAGAGGGTCACTTTCCACGTGTGTACCTATTGATCGTTTGTAATTCTCCATTATGGAAAAATAATGTAACAATGCACTGTATGATATTTACTCCAAGATAACAAGGCAGATAGCTTTTCAAGAGCTTTAAATGTGAAGCAGGTCATAATACTGATTACATAAACTGAAAGTAAATACCAAACTTTTCCCAAAGTCGTAAAATTCCAAGATTGAAACTTACACGAAGGTAAAAGCGTTCACACTGATTACAAATTAATGAATGCCTAAATACATTGCGATGTAACTCCCTATTGTTTCCGTTGCTTATTCGAGTAGTCGAAAATCATGATTCTTTAATTACAGGTTATACGCTCATTTATAAATCATTCCAATGTTCGATGTGCTTAACTGCTTGCAGAATAACTACTAATTGCAAAAGGTATTGGGAGTTTTTGATGAAAAGTAGGCTTTGAAAATTACTTCCCGACTTAATTACAAGGCGTGTGCCGGCGTTAATTGTATATAAATTTCCTACAAGACAAATAAGAGTCATTGTATCAAAATCGTAGCATAACATTTTGCAAGCAATGGGGAATAGGCCTGTTGGCCGTTCGTAAAAAATTTATTTTGCAACAGAGGATTATCTACTAATCAAAGTCCACATTTGATATGCGTGAAATGAATTAGATATTAACACCATCACGAATAAGATCTCAACATGAAATGTGAACAAAGGTGCTCCCCTCTTTCTCACTTGCTGATAAGAAAATTCTAATTGCTCTTTACGTGCTATTTTTATAATTATGGGGCCTTCATTAAAGCTTTTGTTAGGAAGAAGAAATAAAAATTAAAATACAATAACATGATTCAGGGGCTATTAATTCCCAATTCACACGTAACAGCATCATTACAACGTTACAAGCGTGCGCTCACCATAATCGACCTCTAGAAGATTTAAAAACAAGCATGACGCAGTGTTATTTTCCAAACTTTTCCTACTATTTTTAAATTTAGAAATACGTTTGTACAGAAAAGCACTTAAATTATCTGTTTGCTACGTTTCAACGTACTATTTTGCAACACAGAATGACACGATCGCATTACTTTCGAGTTTCTTTCAAAAGCAATTTAAGTCTTTTGTTTCCTTGGAAATCGCAATCGCGACTGTTTTTACATCCAATCGTGCATATCGTGATAAAGTGATTTCATTTCCATGATAAATAAAAAGCAATAAATATTCATACTTTCCACTTATGTTACACTTATTTCACTTTTTCACTTCCATAAGATCCTCATCTTCGGAAATTATTAATGCCGTCTCCCGTCATTTCTTCAAGGTCGTTCAGTTTTTCTTCCAATGGGCACAGTATTCGGATTAGCAAGTTTCTGAGATGTTCAACTGGTCTACTCGCAGTTGACTCATTTCATCGTTTATGCAAGGGTATACCAATATCCACAGTCACAGTGTCACTATAAAGAAACGGGTTTCTTGTGACTTTCATTATGAATTCCGATCACAGTATCCGTTCGCAGTAACATGACGCACTTTTACGTTGTTATTAATTACATCACCGCACTTTTCTATGGTTTTTCTTTTCAGAGGAACTTGTGGTATTTTGTGCCAAAATGGAGCTCATTTCCGTATTTCTTTTTGCAAATGTTCAATTAGTAAATTTATTAAGATAATTTTCCTCTAGTTATGGATTCCATTTGACTAGCATCCGCTTGCAATAGGTTCAATTTAAATTGTCCACTAGGCAAAAACGAAAGAATTCGCTTCGATAACTCTTGGGCTTGAAAAATTAAATAGGACTCTAATTAAGGTATGTAAATAATGCACACATTTTTTTTTGGAAGAGATTCTTAAATATTATAGTAACGTCCATTATAGTAAATTGCTTTCCATTGGACTAATAATCCCTTGGCAAATGGAGGTAATAACACGTTTGGACGTTATTCTAATGAAAGTTTTTGGATTTATATCTTGAGTACTGCGAATTGTAAACTTTTTGCTAGGGTATTATTCTATTAATTTAGTTCAGGGAAATTAACTTGGATTACTCTTACATACTTGCTCTAACCAATGGCTCAGAAGCGTAGGTCCTAACAAACCAACAAATGAGAATGTTAGGGGTGTTTAAACGGAAGGTTATACATCAATTTATATATGGTGGAATCCCAGGCAAAAATTATGAATAGAGGTAAAAAATGTATTTTGTATTATATGAAAATTTTGAAGATCTTATTGTTAACTGCATTTCATAAAATCTGGAAGGCTTGGTTGGCTTGGTCACACTATCCTGGAGGGAAACTTTGAAAATAAACGGAAGCGTGGAAAGGTAGTCATAGAGGTGGCAGTATTCACCCAATGAGCTCTTCCTTCGTTTGGCCAGGCATTCACAGAGAAGGTGTTGAATACTTTCAATCTCCTTCTTGTCCATACAGGCGCCTGGCCCAGAGCTCACGATGACTAAAAGTACTTTAAAAATATATTGAAATTTTGTTTTTGTTTAGATTTCGTTATATTTGAATTTTTAATCTGATTTCTTGTCGAGTGATCCCTTATTAAAACTTACTTACTTATCCCTTTTTTCTGTAACAGAATTTGGTATAGCATCGTCCAAATTACGTGACATAATTTTGAATAACATCATAAAACCTCGCTTTTTTCTGAATACATGTTTCAACATTTAGGCGAGATGTTTATCAGCACTTCTCCTATTCATCTTTGTTATTCAAATTTTTTCCACCCTTTCGTTGTAAGAATATTCCAATAATATTTTTCCCAAGCAGCATTTCCTGCCTTTTTTTTAAGTACTCAATGTCGCCCTCGATGGTGCCGCACTAATGCGTCGCAACCTTTGCCACCTGCTCCGCACAACCCTGATCAAAATGCAAGACCTCACCACCCCCAGACAGACAGAGAATGCTTATGAATGAAAGAGGGATCTCAGTTTTTAGTAAGAAGCATTGTTTTGACATTTTAACGAAAAGTAAAGAAGATTTTTCCATTTAGATTTAAATTTTACAGCATATCATCCATTTAAGATTTTTGGAAATTTCAAATTCTTCGAAAGAAGTGGAGAAAGTTTATTGAAAAGACGCCATATAAATACAATAAGCTGTAAGCTAGTAAGCTTAATATTGTTAGAATTACCTCAAGATTAAAATTACACTTAAACGAACAGTTTTGCATTAATCTAGCTTTACTCGAATTGTTTCAAATTTTACAACAGATATAGTTTCAATAGGGGTATTTACTGTTTGTATTAAAGTCTGTTATCCGCGTTAAAGAGTACTAAATTTATTCAGGTAAAATTCGCCATTGTTTATTTTCCATGGACGCATTAAAATTTTAACCAAGTTTTAAAAAATCGACCTATAAAAGCTGTTTTTTTTTAAAGATCTAAATGTTATTTTTATTTTCAGTGGTCAATTATATTTGATAGCAATTCCGCCATGAGTAACACGCCTTAAAGCATTATTTTGAAAAATGGTGTTCACGATTTTGTTCTTTCAAGTTTTATAACAATTTTTATAAGTTTCTCGGCGGTTATATAAAATATAGATAGGGAAAACCCTCAATGACTCGTTATTCTGAACTGATTACAGTTACCACATACACGAAGTATAATACAGGCGAGATGAACAACACATTTCTATGAATTATAGATTTTAAAAAAATCGATAAAAAAACTCAGTACAATTAATCAATAAATTATTATTATTATTATTATTAATTATTACAAAAATAGCTTCAGAATTATGCTTTTTATGTATGTAATATATGTATTCAGTTCAAATCTGTCAATTTCAAGCTATTCTACTTAATTGCCCTATTTAAAGTGAGGTGTGAACTAAAAGGATCGTTTCATTTGTGTAATCAAGGCAATTTGCAAATTCTTCGGCTTTTTTCTGCAAAGTTTGTTGCGCACGATTTAATACAAACATGTAGAGCAAGCAAACAGCAGAAAATGCTAAAATGGCATGGGACTATGACTCATCAAATACACATGGGTAGACAACTCATAAAAGTGGCTTTTAAATTGAGAAAGACAGAAAGAGTCAACAACCAGATAGAAGTTAATAACACTGCTGTAGGAGCCCAGTAAAGTGATCATGCTCACCTGTAGAAAACAACCAAAAGGTATTAAAAATTGTTAGGCTCTTAGCATCTCCACTCATTACCAATTTAAGTTCAAAAACAGCTCTGAACCCTGAGGTAATCACTTTTTAGACCTTATCGTCATCTTGACAAAAATTCCACTTCCACTTCCTACTGTCAGCAGCACATGAATGATGAATGATTCATTTTTAATATTTCCTATTTAAAGTGAAATTTGCATATAATTACCAAGTTTTCACAAATATCACAAGGTGGGTGGTATGCAATGAGGTGCAGGAGAACAATGACTATAAATTATGCAGATCGGTATTTATTGGAAAAATCAATTTTACGTGCTATCCTATAGAAAGCACACAGAGATCTCTGTTGTCGGCTGTATTGCTTCGTGTAATTATTTACTATTTGCCTTTAGGGACAATTGTCTAAAATTTTGGTATTATGCAGCATGTTTATTCACTATTTAGACCTATGGACCCAAAATCCCCAGTTGTGTCACAGATTAATGTTCTCCCCTTTTATCTATAGTCAGAGCACAGCCAATAATTAGTGTGTTCTAAAAAAAAAACAAAAATGCCATAATTTTACGTGACTAAAGGGGGGAACTCTTTTTCCTTGAATGCACCCTTATAAAATGGTCTTTTCATCATGAGATTAATTTGTTAAATGGGGTAGGAAATTTAGCCCTTTTGCAAACAGATTCATGTTTTTCCACCTTGTTGCAATTAAGCTGATTCTGTGTACTCGACTGCATTTAATTTTATTCTTGACCTATATACACACACACCCACGCCTACGTAATTATCTGTGCTGCATTTAAAGTGGATGTCGAAAGTAAATGAATGCTTTCGGTGCCTTGAATAAAAGGATTGTGAATTGGAGTTAAAAAGGTAGTGATGTGTAATAAGTAGGATTTTATTGGCATAGAGAATAATACACTATAAGAAAATCGTATTATATCACTATTGCTATCGATAAGAGTTAATTTTAGGCGATATTTTAGCACAGAGCTAAATTTCCACAAAACCAGATAGACTTATATGGTTTAATCACGTGCCCAGGATGGATTATCGTATAGGACATTTAGATTTGTCGTATAAAGTAACCTAAATTGTGGTAATTTAATCAATTCAAAGGAGATTTTCTTGCACATCAAAAATTATAATTTGATATTGTGGTTTCATTTAGAGGTTTGCAGACATGTAGAGGTATAATATTCTGTGGTCTTGATAGATATAAAGAAGTACTCAAATATCACTTTGCTAAGATCTGATTTCAGGATTCCGACTAATGGAATAGCCATTATAGCAAGTACGCACCTTTCGCTCCAATATGAGAAACTGTTGCCATGTCAGGTTACCTCTTTTAAAGAGACACAGCTTGAATGCATGGTTCCACCAAAATGACAGAATAATAGAAAAACTATTATCAAAGATAAGGTAATTCGAAACTGCGGGTACTGCTCCAAATCCAGATAATCCAAATAAGATTCACATTCGATACTCTCCCCAAACTAAACACTTGTTAATGATGGAATATTTTACAATACAAGGGAAATGAATTACCAGACATAAATATTAAAATAAATAAATGCTTCATTAATTTCCAAAGTATTCCTTTCTAAATACGCAAAACCCTTTAGTTCCTTTCGAAACAAATGCAAGGCGACAGCATGTAATAAAATAGCCACTGCCTTAATCCCCTTCTCTGATTAATTTTTCAAATCAAAATTCACTTGGAATTAGTGAAATTAAATGGAAAATTACAAATTCGACAAGCTTTCCGAAATGTACACAATTGGATAAGACAAGTTTTAGGGCTGATTATGGTATTCGCGCCACTAGGAATGGAAAAGTTCATGGAAACAATAATATATCCTCTCCAATGTTTACAGATTTACTCGACTCGATAATGAATAGTTTGCATAACATTAGCAAAAATTTCCATAATTTTCTGGTATATAACTTTTGCAGACGGGTGGGACCGTCGAGTTTTCAGTCCTTATCATATTGATATAATTTATTCACTCCACCGAACATTGGATCCTTCCCTCCACATCATTATATGGTCTCCATAAAGACGGTATTATATTTCACTAAGCGAACATCGCTCTTCCATCAAAAAAGTACGCATTGGCAAAAATCGAACAATTTGCGGAGACACTAAGCACTCAACTTCTTGGTCACTGTCATAAAGTATAAAATATGTAGAGAATGGACTAAAAATGGAATGGCTTCTCTATGTATTGCGAAAAACTATTTCGATTAGAGATAGGAGATAGGGTGCAAAATAAGGCAATAAAATCAAATAGACGGACTGCTGACCCTGCAGTACTTAGTCCCATTGTTATCGCTCTAATGTGGCATTATTGTTATTTCATATTCCCCCCTCCAGGCTAAAATGGACTGACTGCTCTATTTATTTCCTCAAAATGTTTTCCTTTTCCATTTTCCAAGCTGGAATATTTGTTTTTATGTTACTATCAAATTTTCTTTTCGTTACAAGGATATTTTTACTACAGTACTGGTCTAGTTGTATCCATATTGATGGAGGACTCTTGTGAGTAGGTACATACAGTTGGAAATGTGCCAAAGCAATCCGACTACAACAAATCAATTTTTCTGCAAGGAAAAAAAAAATTCAATCAGATAGAAATAGTTTTGATTTGCAGGAATTACATTCAGAAAACGAATGTTAATTGGATTTTTGCATGAAAAATGCCAGCAATGCAGACGAGCCTTTTGAAGACGACGGGAATGTAGGTTGCTCAGTAGAATGAATAGTTTGTAATTTTATATAGGAAAAATAGGATATTAAAATGGGCACAAGGATGAGTTTATGTACTAGTCAATGGCTCTCATATGTATTTAAAATTTGGTATATAGAAGGCTACCGGCTATTTATACTTCTACATGACTCTTGAAAACGTGCTGAATTTTAGAAGGTATAGAGTAGGTTAAGGCACTTTCATGAAGAATCAGAGGTTCAAGTCTTTTGACTATAGCAGGTTGTTTTTGCAAATTTTTACAATTTTTTGGATATATTTCTTCCCCAGGCGGAAGATATGAATAGTGAGCCATACTTTTTTCGCAGTCCACGCATTGGTCAGCCTAATATTTTGTATATTGTAATGGATTGCTCCAAACATATAGGCTCCAAAACACCTAAGTCGGATAGTCAACAGCATCTTTTTTACAATAAAGGCCAATAGTCGAAAAAAGAAAACAAAGATGGTAGCCTGTCCCACATTCATATAGTTCTGCTCAAAAAGAAATCTCAAAATTTCACTGGTCTGCTAAATCTTGTCTCGAGGATGAAAGGATGCAAACGGCTTGATTCACGGATATCATGCATAGCGATTGATCTATAAGGAATCAGACCGGATATTTTCATTGACTAGTTATATGCTTGTATCGATGCTACAGAGAATCTGAATTATAAGTCAGGATATATAATATGAGTTGTATAAGAGAGCGCTAGGTCTCCTTTATGTTTTTCTTTCAGTACAGCTCGGAAAGCAGTATAACTCCCATAATGAGATCCCCTACAAGTTGTATAAATTTTACAAGTTGGACATAATTTGGGAGCTACTTTTCCATATTTTTGTGCACTGGCTTAGGATTTAGGTAATTGGATTTAGTTTTAATTTAATGTTTCATTTTTCGAAGTACAAGGTTTTTTTTGTTAAACTGAGCAAGGACAAATATCCTATGTAATTTTATTGTGATTGTGTAAGAGAAAATACCATTTAATTCGATACTCTAAACACAGGGAAATCTCTCAATAAAAACTTGGAACCACATTTAAAAGAAAGTAAAAGCATGCGGAAATTAGAGACACTAATGAGTCCATTGACTTTTATACGCCCCGGGATTTAAATGAAATCTTCAAATATCGCATTACGTTTCTAATCGTTGTGAGAGATAACCTGCCCGATTATTAAGACAATTTTAATAAGTATTAAAATTACTTAATTTGTGGCCGTTATTCGCCTTGCATGATGGATGCTCTACAAACGTAAAAACAATTCATTAAATAATTCAGGCAATTAGTGCACGTTTAATTGACCATTCTCACAATCATAGCAGAAAACCGTTTACGCAGACTATACTTTCTTAGTAATTGCTCAGTGTAGAGGAGTTAAGTGAAAGCAATAAGTTTTCTAAAAGAAATCCATATGATAATGAAGGTTTTACATGTGCGTAATGTGGACTTTAGAGAATATTTAATTTCTGAATCGATATCACTAAAAGTTACCTAACTCACAACTGACAAACTCATCAGCCATACAAACCACAATCGCATAACTAAAGAGTCTACGATTAATGTTTACTAATTTTACTATTTAAAACCTAATCAATTCAGAAGTAAACTAGGAATTTCGCCAAATCTAATCCAAATAGATTCAATTAGCCAAAATACTAGGTTTAAAGTGCAACCAATTTGCACGCATATTTGTTTCACATAACTGAGCACCGGTTCCTCTCACCCAGGCGGCAAAGTGAATTTTATGAATTTATCCACATCAGCTTGCCGCTTTATAAAATTAAATAATGGGGAATAGCATATTTTCCAAAATATTTATTTCTGCAAACCACGACCGATATTGCGATACATTTAATGAGTTGCAGCACTCGAAACCTGTGATTCATCGCTTTTCTCTTTGCTTTCAAATCGAACGTTTGTAGTGTGAAGCCGACTTTTGTTTTTCACTGGATGAATCTAGAAAATTGAATCGTGACGATTGCATAATTAGGAAATTGTTCAATGATCAATTGGAAAAGCCAAATGAACATTTAACGGCAATTATTCAGATCTTTTGAAAAGCTTATCATTTTTGAAATGACTGTTATGAAAAGGTATTGACCATTCTTTCGAAAATTGCACAGGTTGGGATATTTTCAGGCATGCGAGGTATAGTCATGGACCGATACCAACCTGTGTTCATTTAATCTCTTTAGTTGTGTGGCAGTTATTGATGAACGAGATACAGAGATAACAAGCCTTTTGTGAGCTTAAAATTACATAAATATAGATACAGCTGGAAATGTAACTACAGCAATTCGGACATATTTTAATCCAATGCACTGACGGGAGTAAAGTATAGATTTAAATAAAAAATGTATTTTTTATGTAAATACAGTTTTTAACCTGCTTTGTTCGATTTCGAGATGCGATCAAATTAAGTATTATTTGTATACTGCGAGCAAATTTTCATGATTAAGAGAAGTGATATTAATTAGCCATAGCAAATTTACTTTTTCTGTCTTTTAACTCCTAATCCTTGCCCCTTGATCTCTATAGTTCTGCACATTTTGCTTTCTATGTTTACGAATATTTCAACGGAAATTTGTTAAAAAGAGATTATAGATAAAGTAGAGAATAATCATGCAACAACCTGCAACATATACATATTATGATTATACTAAATTTCAGCAAGGCCTTTGAATCCATAGACCCCTTAGCATACTATGCCATAAGCTAAAACTTCTCTAGCTCTGAGGTGAAGATTATACTCTCCTATCTTATTAACTCCGACAGACAAATAGTATCTATTAGAGAAAATCTTTCAAGCAGTAAAATTTCGTATTCTGGTGTGCCACATAGCTTTATCCTAGGACCTTTACTATTCTGCTTGTATACTTTATATTTGATTTGATGAAAATCTCTCTGCACCCTACACTTTTATTAAAATTTATATAAAAGTTGAGAGTTCATTTTAAAATTAGACTACATAAAAATTATTTATTATACTCTTTAGCACATTTCTTTTTAAATTACTTTTTTTTATTTTTAAGCTTTAGAAAATATTTATTAGCATCATTGTAATATTTTGTTGTTATAAACCAGTGGCATTTATCAAATAGTTTTTGTCATAAATACAAAAGCGATAATTTATGAAAGAGCATGGAGATAAATAAAACGAAAAATGCATAACGAGTTGAATAATACCCGCACAATACATCAAAGCTTCTTTTGACCACTGCATAAAAATTAAGGTTTTCTGACAAATTTTGGGAATCCCTTATAAATTAGTTTGTCTTTTCTTTTAAAATTAAAATTTGTTATTGTTTACGAATTAATACAATCCATGGCGCCTACTTGATTATGTTAATCGAGGAAAATGCCAATAGCTTCCGCTATTGGTTTTATTATCTTTCAATGAAATAAGTTGATGAAATGCAACCTGCAATCATTATGATTTCTTTTAAAATAAAAATTAATTAATGCAAATTTCGCATTCAATTTAATACCGGAACTAAATTTCTACTATGTTCAACTTTTGTGTTGAATTTTAAATCTGCTCTCTGAATATTGAAAAGATTTTTAGGCCTTTAAAATAAAAATAATCATGCAAGACATGCCTTCAAGTTTTAACTACTCCTGATACATAAATCAAGAAAACCAGTTACGTGACACACAAGCAGAACTTACGTAAAAATTGACAAAACTTTCAAATATTTTTTTTATAGTGATACCTTGCTTGCTTCCAAGAAATATGTACAATGAGTAAATCTAGCTTTAATGGTAGCAAAAATCGATAGAATATTTCTAAAATAGATTTGAGTAACATGCAACTGACTGCTATTGAAAATGAAAGTACACACAGTTTAATTCGTTAATTATTCTGTAGTTGTAGCTGGTATCTTGCTGTAAAAATAAATTGATTTGTGGATGGGAAAGTAAGGAACCAATTTCTTTCATGTGTGAGAGTTCTTTGTATTTAAATTGTACAATTTTGTCTCTTTTATTGGCGAAATGTTTCATTGCATTGAATGCTGAAATCTCAAAGACAATTAGATCCAGTATACAAATTTAAATTCAAATTTCATTATTTCTAATATAAAAAAAGGCCAAACACAAAAATAAGTCCACACTAGGCCGCCAAATATATTGAGAAAAGTATAAAACTGACTGACCTTCTAGAAATCTAGATGAAGCACATAAATTAAAATTTTCTACAGAAATATTCCGAAACTCCATAACAACAGGTGTGACATTTAAAATATAGCTCTGATGATATTCCAAGAAAGTTATCTGCGTGATCACGTGATCGTAGTGCTACAATAGACTTAACACCTTTTGTCACATCGCATAAGAATTGTTAAGTAATAATAATGAACTACTACTCATTTCTAAACCAAATCGATGCAAAGGTTCAAACTCACTAATCATAATACATAAAAGGGTGAAGATTCCTTTCCATTGTGGACATAACAAGGATATTGTAATCTGTTTGATGAAGGACTTGTCTTAGTTTGATGCAAACGAACAATGTAAACTTTCAGGTAAGTTTGAGCTATAATACTGCTTACCATGCCATTGATGGTGGCGACGTAATAGAGATTTAATGTCTTTAGCTGCAAGCGTTCATACTTACATTAAACGGATGTCAATTC
Organism: Dasypogon diadema; assembly: GCA_006980735.1. Taxonomy (NCBI): domain Eukaryota; kingdom Metazoa; phylum Arthropoda; class Insecta; order Diptera; family Asilidae; genus Dasypogon; species Dasypogon diadema. The sequence goes on from QYTT01091299.1 coordinate 28,853, forward strand.
CGACCTTTTAGAATTAAGAGCAAACAAAGTCTTTGTAAAAATAACTTCCGGATAATTTCAACATATCCAGGCACAAAGTGATTAAAATTGCTACAACAAAGCTTTATTTTGAGACAGAAAGTTCTTGAGGCAATTTCCACTTTGTCAACAGAGTACAAAGGAAGTTATCTTGCAACTGTGCCGCAGGACTCAATGAAAATAAAAGTCCAATTACTGATGATTAAATTATATACGACCTTTTACGTAATTCTGCTGTTCGTCCAAAGTGAAAGTGAAAAAATTAGGCCTTTTCAGACCTCAATGCAATGTAGTATTTCATCTCGGCAACAAGAAGTGACATAACCAGCAATTTCGTGAGCACTTGTACCAAATAACCGAAGAACTAACCACTTCAGAATGAGTCACGGTGGAAGTAAGATCCATCAGGAAAATAGTTGCCGTTGGACCACTTATAGTTTCCATAATAATCTAATAATCTCTGGCTATGTAAGAGTACTCATCGAGTAGAAAAACTTGTAGATGTAATTTGAAGGTACAAATGAATTAAAGGCAAACTGAAGTAATTGTCTAGGAACTGGTTGTGATTACACCAGCCATGAACCGTGTACGTTTTTTTTATATAAAAAAAACTTCTGCTTTAAAAGCACTGAACTAGTTCTGGTTTTGAGTTTATTTGCCAGGTGATATAATTGGCTCTCTTTAATTTGTTTACTTCATGATTGTAAAGCAGCTGAAACCACAGTTCTGCTCTCATGTTACAGTTTTAAAATAGCCCTAATAATAACACAAGGGCCTTGCGCTCCCCAGCTTTTGTTTAAAGCATACGTGTGTAAACATTGGATATCTTTTGTGGAGTGTTTTCCATGTGATGCAACCAGTTCTAAGCTAAGTCTACTGCGGTCATGACCCGAAACATGTAAGGTAAAATGGTAAACACGAAGCCCAACAGTTAATTACCAACAAAAGGTTTATTAAACTCATTACAGTGAAGCATGGGAAACTAGAAAAGTTCTAGAAATGAGCGAATTCTTAAAACTGGAAGATCATGATTTAGGTGGCTTTTTTCTTATTCCCGTTGTAACCATGATTAGGAAATTCTTACAAGTGTGGAGTGGAAAAAATAAGTTCTACAAATTATATAATAATATTCCTAATATTCCTGTACGTATACAGCACTTTTATTATGTGGTATGTCACCATTTAGGGTGACGTGGGTTCATGTTTCATGACTTCAACGGTGATGGTAAAATTATAATCACTGCATCACACTCCATTGGGTATTGCAACAATTAAAGCGATTCAGAATCCACGTTAATCAGCAAATTTAATAATTTCAAGCCTGAATTTTTACCTCTCTACTATATTGGGGTAAAAACACATACACTTTTTAAATAATAAAATCATTAAACGCCCAGTCGAATTCAAAAATGCTATCCTATTATATAAAGCCGAATTTTTTAGAATTACTGGTGCGAATAAAATTCCAATGCCCACGTAAAACTGCAACAGACAAAATTAGGCACAGCTGCTCAAAACCGATAGCCCCAAAAAGGTATCAGACCCGCTTCACGGACAAATTATAGGATATCGAGTAACCGCTTTTGGTTTTTTCTTTCACCCACCTGTTCTTACCCAATCCTATTCAGTAACTCCGAATTCTGGGTATCCTTGTTTTTTCATTGCTCGTGTCTTCATTTCCGTACCTTAAAATCCTTTCGAAACATCTCCGGACTTCTCAAAAATTGTCACAGAGGTGGACTTAAGGCTTTGAGCTTTAGGGTGAACCGAGCTGGAGATAACTAGGACTCTGCCTTGAATTGCCAGACCTTGGCAACCGACCAGGCTACCTGACCGGAAGAAACACCTCATTTCGTTTTCTGCCGGATACTGCCTCCGATACTCCCTCGAACAACTTTCGTGTCTATTCCTCCTATGTTTCGGGTGAGACACAGCGATACTGGGCCTGTGGGATTCCATAGAGTCCGGCAGTAATCCCTTACCCTCGAGCAGGGTCCTTCCTTTCCCTTTTTACATACCAGGGAAAAGTTCAGGACGTGGATCGAGCCTCATATTGGGCTATAGTGGTCTTAGGATCAGGCAGTGCGCCACGTTTTTCAGCGCCTCCTGTCGCGCAGGCACGACAGTGGCGTTACCCTAATATTTTCGCTCCCATTTATTTAATACGAAAGAAATAATCTCTTTCGTAACGTAAATAAATGGGAACCACCGAAACAGCACTCAGATGGTACATTGTATCATAAATAACATCCCCTATCAGCTCGAGTGGTCTGGAGAAATACAATTAGATACCGACCAAAAATATTATAATGTTAAAATAAACACAATAATGTTAAATTTTCGGGAGTTCATCAATGAAAAGGTAAAAAGTAGGGGGTTTAGTATAGAACCTTCTGGTCCGCCACTAGCAGTAGTGAAAAAATTAGATGTCTGTTACCCCAGAGGAAACTTTTTGTTGACGCCTCATTAAATAACACTATAATTACAAATATTTCGAAAAGAAAGGATTGAGAGCCGAAATAAGTTTTATTACAATAATTTTCACTTCATACCAGTTATCTTAGAACATAAGAAACTTTTAAATAAAATTAATTTCACTAGAAAATAATTTTGTGGACTGCGGAATCAGTAGTATTCTGGAAGGTATTACTTTTTGTGAATTATCTGGGTTAGTCATTTTTCCCCATCAGAGTTCGTCAATGAGGGGTAGCATATCCCATGCATGAGGGCTCTGAATTGGCCATTTGAAAACTTACACTAAACTCTGTAAATCTATTATCGAATAGGTTAAATTAAATTACTAATTTTTCAACCGTTACATCCAAATTCATTAATAATTACGGCTGCAATTTTCTTATTGAAATTTTTGAAATTAAGGGGTTTATGTTTCATTTTAATTTTTTGTTACATGCAGCTAAAGCTCTAGGGTTACCCTGTGATGCTGTGCACAGCCTTGTAAGAAAGGAAAAAAGGGAGAACTGTAACTTGTATCATCCTTTTTATTGACGCATTTAGCCATATTTAGCTTTGAGGTCAAGGAGCAAGTTATAAACCCAAGAAGCAAAATATGGCTAGCATGCAATTTCTCACACCACACGGCAGTGACTATGGCGGTCCACACCTATAAGGTTGGGTTTCCGTAGAACTTGTGCAAATCCTTCATTCTAAACTTTTTTTTACTGAAATGACTTTTTTTCTTATACCCGTATGCTACAATCCTGGCGGGAGGGTTACTTTTTATAACAATATTGTGTCATTTTCTACAGCAGCTAACAGAAATTTTTATTTATTTGAAATTATTACCAATTGTGTTTTAAAATCGAGAACTTTCAATATTTCCATAGAAAATTATCCTATTATTTCCATAGAAAATAACTCCCTTGTGTTTAAGCTAATCAACTAGATTTATCGATTTAATTTATGTAATTCTGCAAATTGGATCTAATCAATTATCAAAATTAATGGTTCGGATAACCATGACGTCTGGAAAGTAAAACAAACCCTACCCTGTTCAAATTCAAAGTGCACTTTACCTTCCCATTTCACTAAATTAATACGAATGACTGGAGCTTCCACCGAAGGACAAAGAAATGATTGGAAATTGGATTGAGATAACATTTAAATTATTAAGTCAATCGATCGGTAAATTCTCTGAAAGTAGTGACTTGCCAATAATTCCTAAACGATGATTTATTGCAGAACTTTGTGCATAAACCAAGAGAATTATTTTTATACGTGCGCTCGCATTTAAAGAACTCATAAATGCTCAAATTACAAAAGCTTAGGAGTGAGTTCATCTTAAGAAATTTCTATACTTTATCGCAAATCTAGATAATCCCACTTTAGATAATTTGTATAGGGAAAATCCTTATTGACTGAAATATGTCCTGATTTTAAGTATATGAATTGACCAAAAACTTTTTAGTTTGAGGATCTGGATGTGTGGATACTTTTACAATACGAAAAACAAAAACAATTTTCTTACCTTAGTTTTATTAAAAATCATAAAATTATGTTGAATTCATTAAAGATTTAATTTTTTCTCGTTTTTTATCGGTTTCCTGTATGACCTTCTTTTTTATTTCTGTATACTTCCTCTGCAAATAGTTTTGTGCTACAATTGCAAATAGGGACATGAATTCTTCCACCTAAAGACAAAAAAAATATTATTACTACCTAATTTGTGATTTCTAAAGGAATGTACGCACAGTGAGATCTCTTTCTGACCGCCCCAATTTCACAAAAGCACATTGTGGTGCATGTTTCTGATGCTCTTCCCAGGGATCATCTTCTGATTCCCAACCATCTAAAATTTTCTGGCAGGCAAAACAGGCAGCGGTATCATTCTCCCGTTCATTTCCACACCAATAAAATCCAGCTTCTGCCATCTAAAAAAAAAACATCGTACAAACAAATTAAAAATACCCTAATTAATTATTTATCGGTTGTCGTACCTTTCTAATAGAACATTTTTCCGAATCTTTAAATGGCCAAGATTTAAAACTTTCCAAGCGATGCTTCTCGAACACGTAATACTTCTTAGCAATTTCTATATCCAGAAATTGGGACATCTTTTAATGAATGGAATTTCTCTTATGCTAATTAAAACAAGGCTTCAAAACTAAGAAGTAAATCACTCGTTAAAAAAAAATTAGCGATTAAAGTGAAGCAAACAACCCAACCGAACTCCGTTAAACAAATTCAAATACAGAACTGTCAACGCTGGAAACTCGACCCCAGCAGCTGATCAAGTAAAACGACCACTGAACTCTGTGGCTTTAGTCTGTTCAGTGTTGACGACTCAGTTTAATTTAATCAGTATATTGCATACATATAGGCGTTTATTAAGAAATTAATCTTTTACTGATAACAGAAATTTAATGTCGGTAAATATTTACGGGATATAATTACTGTTTACATCTTTTTTTTTATTCGACACATCAGATAAGCGTCGCTTATCGATTTACGAAACTCGTATCGCTTTTTTTGGGACGACAAATGGTGGTGAACTCCAACGGCTCAGCTCTTATTCGACTGAACTATGTCGTGGTCCAGCCTACTCAATGCTAATGCTTGCGATTTTGGATTAAGTGTCGAATTATTCGAATCGAATCGAATTAACCACTGTAAGTTACTATGAATATTCTCATTCACCCTACTAACACAGTCTTCAGTGAGGCAGATTTGGACATCATCCGTGTGGAGCAGTTTTTGATTACATTTGGCAAGTCATAAATGAATTAACTGAAAAGTAGTGTTTCTATTATAAATCCTTGGAGGCACACCTCTAAATAACACAATTTAGAGGACATGGACTCGTATACTTTTACCTGTTGCTAGGAATATTCTTATCATTGTGAGGAAGAGTTAAAATCAAAGAAGCTCAACACTGCGATTGCCACCTTCTTTTGTATGGAAATTTCTTGTTTCTTGTCCATTTCTAAAAGAAAAGAAAATCAACAAGAATAATAATATTAAAATTCATTCATACCTCGCTAAGCTGGTTCACTTATGGTTCTTAAAAAGTCTCTCAAAACACATTTAAGAATATCTTGGGTGGTATCCACTAAGTTTTTCGCACAGTGCGAACT
>QYTT01091299.1:34805-49598 GCA_006980735.1 Dasypogon diadema
AAAAAAAAAACATCGTACAAACAAATTAAAAATACCCTAATTAATTATTTATCGGTTGTCGTACCTTTCTAATAGAACATTTTTCCGAATCTTTAAATGGCCAAGATTTAAAACTTTCCAAGCGATGCTTCTCGAACACGTAATACTTCTTAGCAATTTCTATATCCAGAAATTGGGACATCTTTTAATGAATGGAATTTCTCTTATGCTAATTAAAACAAGGCTTCAAAACTAAGAAGTAAATCACTCGTTAAAAAAATTAGGGATTAAAGTGAAGCAAACAACCCAACCGAACTCCGTTAAACAAATTCAAATACAGAACTGTCAACGCTGGAAACTCGACCGCAGCAGCTGATCAAGTAAAACGACCACTGAACTTTGTGGCTTTAGTCTGTTCAGTGTTGACGATTCAGTTTAATTTAATCTGTATATTGCATACATATAGGCGTTTATTAAGAAATTAATCTTTATCTGATAACAGAAATTTAATGTCGGTAGATATTTACGGGATATAATTACTGTTTACGTCCTTTTTTATTCAAGACGTCAGATAAGCGTCGCTTATTGATTTACGAAACTTGTATCGCTTTCTTTGGGACGACAAATGGTGGTGAACTCCAACGGCTCCGCCTATTATTCAGCTGAACTATGTCGTGGTCCAGCCTACTCAATGCTAATGGTTGCGATTTTGGATTAAGTGTCGAATTATTCGAATCGAATCGAATTAACCACTGTAAGTTACTATGAATATTCTCATTCACCCTACTACGGTTTTCAGTGAGGCAAATGGGACAATCCAGACAGATTTGGGTATCATCCGTGTGGAGCAGTTTTTAATTACATTTGGCAAGTCATACAACGAATTAACTGAAAAGTAGTGTTTCTATTATAAATCCTTGGAGGCACACCTCTAAATAACACAGTTTAGAGGACAAGGACTCGTATACTTTTACCTGTTGCTAGGAATATTCTTATCATTTTGAGGAAGAGTTAAAATCAAAGAAGCTATTTAGTTTTTGAGGAAGCTTGTGAGGACCTATATTGTCAAAAGCCTTAAGTAAGTTAAATAGAACTAAGATCATCGTCTAATACAATTAGAAAGTGAAAATTTTGTTTAGAAAATTGAAAATTCTCTCTAAGGGTAAACCGATGAAAAGCTAATAATAATCTTGTAGTTTTTTCTCTTCAGCCCGAAGCCTTAAGCGCAACACAGATTAATGCTACTGAAGCTGATTGGTTACTCTCCCAACAATGGCACCTTACACCTCAACACTGCGATTGCCACCTTCTTTTGTATGGAAATTTCTTGTTTCTTGTCCATTTCTAAAAGAAAAGAAAATCAACAAGAATAATAATATTAAAATTCATTCATACCTCGCTAAGCTGGTTCACTTATGGTTCTTAAAAAGTCTCTCAAAACACATTTAAGAATATCTTGGGTGGTATCCACTAAGTTTTTCGCACAGTGCGAACTGCAAAGCTGTTAAATTTTATATTTACTTTAAATACTTGCTTCGATACCTTAAGACATGCACCTTAAGGATTCTTAGAAACACTTCATAATCTAATCTAATCTAATCGTATCTAATTAATTTCAGGTATGAAATGGAGGACTACAAATTCCTTTTCAAAGTTGTTCTGGTGGGAAATGCAGGTGTCGGCAAAACTTGTTTAGTACGTCGTTTCACACAAGGTCTCTTTCCTCCTGGACAAGGTGCTACAATAGGAGTTGATTTTATGATAAAAACAGTTGAAGTGGATGGTGAAAAGATAAAAGTAAACACTTTTATGAATTTTTCATCCTTAAATTTACTTAAATACAAAATTAATTTCAGCTACAAATTTGGGACACTGCAGGACAAGAAAGATTCCGATCAATAACTCAAAGTTACTATAGATCAGCACATGCATTAATTCTAGTCTATGACATAAGTTGTCAACCTACTTTTGATTGTCTTCCAGACTGGTTAAGGGAAATACAGGAATATGCTAATTCTAAAGTGCTTAAAATTTTGGTTGGCAACAAAACGGATCGTGATGATCGTGAAATTCCAACACAAATAGGTGAAGAATTCGCTAAGCAACATGACATGTATTTTTTGGAAACTTCAGCTAAAGAAGCTGAAAATGTTGAAAGATTGTTCTATGAAATTGCAGCAGAACTAATAGAACAAGCCAGAAGTAAAGATACCTCACATCAATTGAGAAATCATGAGTCAATCGGCCTATCGAATCTAGGATCAAAAGGTCATTTTAGTCCCAGTAATTGTTGTGCTAGTTTAAGTAGTAACATTAGTAATAGTTCTTAATTTCCCAAGTTTTGTACGGGATTGATTACGTTTTGTAATGAATTTACAAAGGAATCTAGTGATCGAAGATCATAGAGATTAGAACGCACATCACGTAATCCTTTTTGAAAAATATTCCAGAGGAAGTAGCGTAAAGTTGTAATATTAGGAAATTTTTGGATTTTTTAACAATTTTATTAAAAAACATTTTTATAAAAAAAATACACAGACTATGGTTAGCAAGTTAAAATGTTTAATAACAAGTGAAACTAGGTAAACAGAAGACCTATTACACATTACCACAGAACATAATTTTGAAAATATCATGCGAACTTAATTTAAATTTTATGTGTCCTGGTGGTTTTCTGCTCCTGTTGCACAAAGTTTCAACCATTTCTTTAGTCAAATTTCGGTGTAAAGTGTTTCACTTGCCTTCCCTCATCACAACAAGGATTTTCTATCAGTATAAGAATAATTACAAATCAGTTCGGTCCAAGGTATTTGAATTACTGTTTAACTAACAATTAATGAAAGATCTAAAAAAAACTATTATTGTCTATACAACCGTATTCAAAAATGGATTAAGATGTGCGACAAGAATCAAGATGATCTGAGGACGTAGAAAATAAAATCCTTTGCTATTGCAAACGTTTGACAACCGCATTGGCAGCTACAACTTTGTAAAATCAACTAAAGATATCCTTGAATCTATCCGAAAAGGCAAGTTTCAAAGAATTTTTACTATAGCACATGATAACGATAGTGACAAAATCTCCGAATATTAAGCAGGCCACCATGCCACATCTCAAGCAATAAATCAGTGTGACGAAACTTTGGATTCCCGACCCACGAATGACACCCGACAGTCGTACATCTTGACTTGCATCTGGAGAACGTTCAGCGAGTATATTTCTAATTTCGTCATTAAAAATTAGAACTCTCTTCGTAGTAATTTTATCGTTTTGTGAACTATGAAATAATCCTCAAGCACCACTTTGGAAGAGCCACGAAACTTATACATGTTATCTACATTTCGACGGATATTGTTCTGGGTAAATGGCTAGTCTAATTTCTTGTAGAGCAATCTCTGCAAGCAACATAGCTCGATTGTCTCTTATTATTATAAATTGATTAATAATGAGATTATTACTAAAGGTATAATATAGACCCTAAGATGTAGATAAAATTTCAAGTACCAAAAAATATTTCACAATCAGAAATAAGGATAATAATTGTTGGACCACTTCCAATGTTTCTATCCAGTAAAAGTAGTTGGGAATGAAATTTAAAGATTTCAAGTATGCTTACTGTTAACTTTTGCAATTCTATTAAAAAAAACGAGGAACTATAATTATATAATTCATTTATAAAAAAAAAATATTCTTGGAAATAAATTTGCACCAAACAATTTTTATAGTTATTTAAATTTAAATATCTAAAATCTGTACAAGTAAGTGACTTTAATTAAATCAATTCGCAGTAGGAAATGTGTTCATTACTTCATTAATGGAGTAATGAACATATGTTCAGTACATTATACATTTTAAAGAATAATTAACACACCGATATCATTGGAAATTCATAAATAACTATTTTTTATACTAGTCTTTCAATGATACATTGAAAAAAAATGTGAAGGTACAAGTAAGGTTCAAGTTAAGTATTCAATTTTTGTTGCCATTCCATTTTGTATTTTTGTCTCGATAAGCATTCAAAAGCTTTCACTCAGAATTAAGAAACAAATATAAATGAACAATAAAATACGTTCTGCAATATCTTTTGCATTACTATGCCATTAACAGTCTCTGTTACTTTACCTTTTGCATTACCATTTCATTGATGCTAGTGACTTTTATTATTCTTCGATGAACCTTCCTACCGTCTGTTGCTGAAAAGTATTTTATTATGCAGATACATAGCTTCTGAATTCAAAAATTTCCCAAATAATTATGAATAATAACAAAACAGAATATTTCCTTCCACCAATGGATTGTATAGCGACTCTTAACACGTTGACTGTCGTGCCCTGTCGTGTCTCACAAAAGCTTTTATGCTAATTGCGGCAGTCCACGTGTTGTGTAAAGGTTTAGAGATAAATCTATCCTTAAATTAATTTCTTAATGGTATTACAATCACATCTAAATTAACATCTGATCTTTAGCTGCATACAGTAAATTAAGGTGCCTACCTTCTCAGAATTTAACAAAGAAATTTGCTAACCATAGTCCAAATAAAATATGTACGTACATTTTAAAACAAACTAAGCCAAAAAAAGAAACGGATTTAAAAGATAATTAAGCGAATTCAGTAACTTCCTAGTGTAACTAATCACATATCGCATTATTGGGACTAATTAGATCACATCCTCTCTCGTCTAGCGATATTATCAGGTACGTAGGACGTTACAACAAAACTAATCGAAGGAAAAATATATAGTTAAATTTGTTATAAACAATAAAACGAATGTTTTACTTTAGTGCACTTAAAATAAATGTAAAATTGTAAACAATTTAATAATGTAAATGTTTTTAAATTACCAAATCACCCAAGATCTGTTGTAGTTAATGTTCAAATTTTTTGCAATGTTTTATTCTCACTGAAGATTTTTTAACTCATCACTATCGGAACGATAATTGCTGTGAATTTTTGTAAATAAGTTGTTTTAGGATTGTTTTAAATTATGTTACCTTTTATATAATTTTTACATTTTATTAAATAAGAAATAAAATTTAATTAGAGCAACTGTGTGTTTCTTTTTATTGGTGGATTCATCCAGAAGTGTTCAGTCTGCAAAAAAAGCAAAGATCAAATAATCATCGTATAAATTATTATGACTGAAATACAATAAAACAATACTAACGTGTTATTATTTTGTTATGTAGATTTTGTAGATGAAGAGAAACTTGTGAGACTTGAATGATTTTAGAATTGCCGACCAATGTTTGGAATTGGACTGCCACACCTTCGTTCAGACATTAAAAACAAATTGGTCAACAAAACTGCACTTGTGGATGATTGAGTCTCAAAAAACCAAATCCAAAACTTTAAAGGAACTCGAATTTTAAACTAGAGAATCTAATATATAAAAAAGAACATTGAAGTATTTTACATATAACACAACCGACATTTTGGAGAAAAAATGGCAATGTGGATAATAAAAATTAGTAGTGATAAGTTTTTATGCAGTTAGAGTAAGTTTAAATTTTGTTGTTATTTTTTACCAAACTGGTTGAGATACCGGGCACTGAAACTCAAACTGACCAGGAGGAAGAAAATTTAATAAAAAACATAAATTTCTTTAGAAAGTCAGCTACTCAAAAAAAATTCGTTTTCAAAGCCTTTATTAACTGTTGTTTTAAAATATAAATTAAAATAATAGGATATAATTGTCCTAGGCAATCTTTAGTAAAAAATACAATGCATATATCTACAACGAAATAATGTTATCATGAAAAATCAATATCATCATACTGAAATTGTAAAAAAATAATTGCAAGAGAATAATAGCTGTGTCTTTTGGCAGCAAAGTACGGAGATAGGGAAATAAATGGCGCTTATTGAAAGTTTTTGTGTTTAGATTGATCGATTGTGCACATCATAGCAATTAAAATAAACAAAAAATGTGGGCAGAATTGATATTAAGATAAATTTCAAGTTAATAACGGCCTTTACTTATCTCGGGTTTGTTTAAAAAAAGAAAAGCACAATAAAAATAACTAATTCTATACTAAATGGAGTCCAGCCGTTCTTCTGTGCTTTCATAACTCTGTTTGCCAAAAAAAACACAGCTAATATAAATAATAATTCCTAAATTAATAGCTAGGTAGTAATTACTCATTATAATCACCAATTATGAATAATCATTAAATCACCACTAACAACCTATTTCATTAATTGTCAGTCAAGTATAATAACGTCTAAATCCTTTTTCTTGCCCCCTTGGGTTCCACTAGTTCCAGCAGTTCTCGCAGAACTTTCATTTAATGCGTTTGCTTTTTGTTTTTCTGCTAACTTTTGCTGTAATGTTTTAGTGGGGCTACTATGTACGGCTGGAATAGGTGGTGTAACACTTGGATGTGGAATTGATGGAACAACTGAAGTTGGTGGCACCTGTGGTAGGCTGGGAGAAGGATTTGGAGAATGTGCTATTGCTGGAGCTGGAGATTTTGATAGTGGTAAATTGAAAGGTGGGACGAATGCTTGAGATTTACTTGTGGAAGCTGTTTGTGGAACCGGTTGTGTTGGTGTTGGAATAGCAGAAGTATTTGTGGGCAAAAATGAAAATGGATTTGGAAAACGATTTTGCATTTTTGGTGCTCGTGTTCTTTTTGTATAAGGCCTCTTTTGCGGTGGCATTGGAAACTGAGTTAATCGAGTTAATTGTGAAAGAAGTGCTGGATTGGTGGATGCTCCCATAGTTTTCAGTAATTCGGCATAGGCATTTAGCAAACTCGCCTGTTGATTATAATTTTGTAAATTGAAATTATTTAGGTAAGGAAACTGCTGTGCTATAGATGCCAAATTTCCGAGCTGTGCAGGTGGTGGTGTCATAGAGAAGGGAGAAGTTGATGGTGACTGAGTTCTAGCATAAGGTGTTGGATTTGGTGATTTCTTTGTTGTTTTTATTTTACTAGAATATTTTGCTTGTTCGGATTTAATTGCAGCTTCTGTAAGTAATGAGACATTGGGGGCTTGGGCTTGTTGCGTTTTAGGTTTTTCAGCAGGAACAGAAGGAGCTGGTGTAATTGTTAGAGATTTAGGTAAATCAGGGAGAAGAGGAATTTGCGCTTGTTGTACAGGTGGTGGTGGTGGTGGTGTTGATTTTGGTGCACTTAACTCAGAAAGAGGTTTTACTGTTAAGCTTGGAGAACATGATGGAACTTTAGTTACTGATATAGAGGCAGGTGTCTTAGAAGTAGATTGAATATGAATAGAAGACTGTGGTGATGCACTTTTGGTATCTCTTACAGGTGGGATTGATGACTTTGATGTTGTCGGGGTGATTGTCAACTGTCCACTGCCAATACTAATTGTAGCAGATTGTGATTGACTAACGTTTGATTTTGCTACTTGAGAAGCTGCTGAAGCAATTAAATTTTTTATATCAAATTGCGGAATTTTTGGTGTTTGATTTGATGAAGAACTTGAAGGTGTGGATGTTGTTGTAGATTGAGTTGTTTTTGGAATGGATTGTTTTAAGGGATTTAATAAAGAATTTAAGGAGGGTGCCATCATATTGGGAAGAAGCGGGGATAATCCCGCAGCCATAGCTGGCCCACTTAATAACTTATAATATTCACTTATAAGAGTCTGAAAATATGCAGGATCCTGAAACAAAAACAAATGCAACTCGATTACATAATTTAATTGCTTTTCTTTGTAATACTTACTTTAGCTATGCCAGCACTTATTGCAGGATTGCCATAAAGTGACATTAGAGTGGCCATTGTAGCAGGATCCATAAACGAACTTAAACTTGCTGCCATCGCGGCTTGTGCTTGCAAATTCGAGGATGATGTAGAATTCTTACTTCCAACTGGCCGGCCCCGTGGCCTTGGAAGTCCAGGTATTTGCACTGGTTTGGTGGTCTAAAATAAAAGAATTATAAGGAAATTTTATTGCTGTTGTGCTGCAAAAATCGATTTAATGTTGCAATATATTCTTATTCGTGAAAAGTAACACAATACAGGTTTAAATATTTTCAAATAATAATGATTTTACCTTAACTGAAAAATGTTAGAATACAAAACGCTATTGCCTTAAGAAATAATTTTCAAAAACAATTAGCTATACATGCATTTATTCTACAAAATCAAATATACAGTGCTTGCGAAAAATATAGTGTAAATTTTCACAACATAACAACATAAATTGAATAAATTTAACAAGAAAATTAAAAATGAAAAGGAAAATAGAAGCGATATTAAAATGTTGGAAAAATACTAAAACAAACTGAAAGAGAAAAGAAAAAAGCGCATAAATCTTGACTGCCCAAATAAAAACTTATCCAATGGAGAAATTATCAAAATAATACATTTGGAGCCAATCATGTATGGAATTTAAAATAGATCCTTTTATGATGCAAAACAATTTTACTCACAGGAACAGTTGTAGCTGTTGTTGTTGTTGTTACTTTAGTAGTAGCTGCATTCGATATGTCACTACTTGTTGAAGTTGCACAGCTAATTTGTGCAGCAACCATTGCCTGCTTTTCCTGATTCTTTCGAATGGAAATTTCTTGCAAACATAATTTAATAGCCAAATCAATTAAATTAGCGTTTTCTGGTAATTTTGTAACTTTATCCTGAATGTAGTACTTATATGAATCAATAAGTAATTGTGAAAAAAGTGCTTCTTTCTGATTCATATGTTTCATGCATTTTTTATGAGCTTTGTATATGTCTATGAGTAAATTTAATAGTTGTGTATCATCTCTTTTCTCCATATTTTGTTTGAGAATATCTCGCATAATTTGGACACAATACGAGACTGCTTGTTGGCATAGCTCTTTCCGTTCTGTATCCTTGATATATCTCCTACAATAAAAATGCTTTTTGGTAATATTTCATTATGTTAAATATTTAATGGTAATACTTGTCATTATCTGGAGTACGATGCAATTGTAAAGCCAAATCAATTAGCACTTTATGATCATTTGATTTTCGAAGAACTTCCAAAAGAATAACTACACATTTGACCAGATGCGAAGAGAAACTTCCAGGACGATCTATTTCAGATGAAGGAATTCTCCAAATCCCATTGAAAAAATTATTATTTTTTCGATCAGCAAAAAGACCAATTATTTGATTTCCTAAACTTGTGGTGTAAGTGCCCAGTAAAAGTTGTCGACATTTTTGTAAATCCTTTAGCTTCTCTGGAGCAGTGAGGTAATGATTCACAAGGCGATAAATTGATTTATAATGCTCTGAAAAACGAGTTACACATTCTTCTAAATTTTTCACACAGCTTTTATATATTGGTTCTAGTTCTGATTCTGACAAAGGACTATTTTCATCCGGCTTATCAGCTTCATCTTCAGTAGAACTTCCACTTTCAGAATCTGAACTTGATGAATCAGAACTGCTAGAGTCTGATCCGCTTGATGATGACGATGTGCTAGAGCTGCCTGTAGTTGAAGTTCCAGTTGTAGCTGTACTTTCCTGAAATAATAAGAAAATAAAAGTATTACTATTACAATTTAATCGTTTATAAATATAGCGGCTTCCGATAACGTATTTACACATTTTTATTGCGATTTTTTATATTTTAAATTTATTGCTCTCTCGTGAAGTAAAATGCTTGGCAATATATCAAAGCCAATAACTTCAAAAAATAAAGTATTGTACAATATTTACAACACAATAATACTCTATGGATTAACAATTTCCCTCTCAAAATAAACCTGGCAATTTTACCCAGTTACATAACAATTATAGACACCAGTGACCCATTAAAATTGCTATAAATAATCCGGATTATTTCAACCATCGCTAGTGATTCACTGATTCAGGTACAGAGGAAATAAATAACATACTTGGCGAACTTTCCTGCGATAAAATTTAATGGCATCATTTTATCATTATTTTGCATTCCAAAAAAGTAAACAAAAGGACTTGCGAGCAACAGTGAATTATGGGTACATAGATATATGTTTTCATCTTTGGCTTTTTTGAATATCGTGAAAGTGTTTTCGTCTTTAGAAGTAACCTGATCGGATATATACTTCCTATGTATGTTAATTTGATTATTCACTTCGTCGAATGTTTATAATTCTTTATGGCAAATCGCACAGTCTGCTCTAAAGAAAAATGATCGATAAATTGTATTTAAACGAAGGGGCATATTTGTTAGGATTTTTTTGTCTGCATCATGAAAACTAAATCTAGTAAAAGTTCTATATTTCTTAAGGATTTTTTTTTATTCTTGTGCATAAGTATTAATTGGGGAGAATACAATCAAATATGATTTAATTAGACATTTTGAAAATTGTAAAAATCTAATGGCATTCAATTGAATTCTGATTTTTTCCAAAATGACTGTTGCAGTTAATAATGATTAGATTACTATAAAGACCACACAGAAAATTATCCAATTGTTCAAATGGATCAACTAATTAGTGTAGATTTCGAACCTGTGAATCTATGAAGATATACCTGCACAACGTTGGTGAGCATGTGAACTTTAAAGTCGCCAACTACATTCAGCAGATCATCAATATATAAGCTGAAAAGTAGAGGGTCAAGAATCGATCCCTGAGGAGCGTCACGTACAAGAGGCAGAAATAAAATGTGAATCTAACAGATTTGGATCAGGTTTAGGTGCTCCGCAAGTGCCAACTCGCCGCATGTTTTCCCATTAAGTTTTGGCTGGAAGATGAGTGTTCATAGTAGTGTTTCTTGGTAGCGCAAATTTCACAGGTGACCAAATTCCGGATGCTAAATTGCAGATAATTCTGGATTCACTGGTTCTCAGGCGTAAATGTCTCCAAAATAAAAAGCAAAAGCAAGAGAAGATCTCCACAAGTTCAATCGCGCCCTTATTCGAAAAACAGTCAGAAGGGCAGCATACAAAAGGACATTTTTCAATATATAGAAATTCAAGGAGGTGAGATTCGGAATAGTTGATGATACAAGACTTAAAACTGTCCTCACCACCCGCTTGTTCCGATCTGTAACAAATTGCGTGAACTAAAGTCTCTGTTACCATCACTTTTCAAAATAGCTAAGAATGTCCCTTTTTTAAATCCGATCCGACAGTCTCCTGAGCAGAAGCGACTCCCCATTTGTCACTATCACTTTTATAAAAATCTCGAATTTCACAAACCCGATTTGTGTTCATCGATTTTGTTAAACCGTCAGAAGATACGTGGATCTGCCTTGCTTCCGGAAAGGCTTTCGCCATGAACTAGGGCCGCAAACTTTTCTAATTCCATACAGTCACGATTTCTTGTTTCGCGTCCAATATAATAATAACAATCGCTGGCTATCCTGGGACAAACCATCCCCTTAATAATAGTTGCATTATACCTACTGATTAAACAATAGATTTCAAATTACAGAATAATGGGATCTAAATCCGGTGTATGTCTCATGAAATCTGAACCGCCGAGTTATCCGGTGATCCGTCGAACTCCAAAAATCGAAATAACTCCATCTTTAATATTTACTGTATAATATACATTTAATATTTACCAAATTCGTTGGTATACCTGGTATTATTCATGATATAATGGTAATTTTCTAAGTGATGATTAATTTTTACCTGTTTTACTTTCCTTTTTACCAAATATAATAGCAAGACAGCTAAAAATAACGCTATTAAGATATGTATACAGTTACAAACTATATTAAACGTTAATCCAGAAATATTAGATCTAAATGGGTCCTGTATTTTCGTTCTGTACTATCATCATAACCTACACATAGCCGCATATCTCCTGGAGGCACGGCAAAATCTTAAATTCCCTCAACAATGAACTTTTGTCGACATGCTGTCCATGAAGATGCCGAAGAGCATTCCTCAGGCAAAAGAAGTGTAAAATACCTCAGAATCAGAAGTACGCGGCCCCGATGTCTTAGTGAACCATCACCAAATAGCATGGCTATAACATTGCATGGTAGCATTGATCTCTTCAATCGGATTCCGTGGATTCAGGGTGTGCTTAGTGTTAGACAAACAGCCGTGAAATGAACTCGAAAAGAGGGCGGAATAATGTCATTTCAGTGACTGTTTTACCTTTGCCACTATTTTTATTTCTACTATACGATTGAGAAAAGCAAACCCTTAAAGAAATTAAGCCGGTTTCATACTCTGTTTCGCTTTTAAATCATGTTCAGTAGTGTTATGACCAACATAAAGTAAGAGGTGAATGTGCTTAAGGTAGCAGCCATAACAGTGGAGGAAAAAAAGTCAGTGAAGTTTTTACTGAACAACATCGTGGAATCACACATGCGTACTGAAAATACGTGATATCCAGACCGGGGAAGTTCTTTACCCTCCTAATGTACAGCATACTTCAGGGGTTGAAGTTACGAGTTTATCCCCAAAGGCAGTTCACAATGGTACAGCTGTGGAAGCCGAGTGGTTGCTGCTTTATCGGTATCAGTGGAAACGCGAGTTGAAATCGCACCTCATATTCCCTAGTGTGTGTTCCCTCATACAATAAGGAAAAATCTCTGGTGTGGTTATAAAATTAAATGTTTGTAAACTTCCCAAATTTAATAAGAATAATAATTAAAAGTATAATTTATTTAAAATGGAGCGGTGAAGGTGAATAATTGTGTTGAGGTGTGAACAAAGCGAACAGTTACAAAGCGCAAAGTGAAATACCAAGGCTAGTAAATGACCGGGTTATTTATCATTCTGTGACAAAAATAAAAAAAATAAAAAATAAAGAAAGCCACACGAAGAGTTCGCAAGAAAATGATCTATTTACAAAGATTAAACAAGTGGAAATAAATGAGAAATAGAAGCAAGTTCACGCGTTGTTGTTTTGTTGATGAAAATGCATCAATGTAAAATTTTTTTATGGATTTTTATAAGTTTCTACGGATGCCAAAGGACATCAGGCGACAATAAGGAAAAAACCGAGAATAGCGCTAGCTTGTATGTCAATAACAATGGGTTGGTGTTCAATTTATGAATTTTGTTGTTTCTCTGTAACATATTACACTTTTTGGCAATATTTTATATTCTGAAAATTCATTTTAATCATATAAAAGTAAAATATACTCTCAGAAATGATAAATGTTGCGGTTATATGGCTTTGGGCCCCAAGTAAAATATTCCCTTTATTATAGGTACACCATTAGTTTGTATAAAATTCATGAAGTCATAAAGAGACAACCCTTTCATGACCTTTCGTAAAATTTGTAAGGGTTATATTACCACAGCAAGTGTTTCCCCTGACTATGCGATAGGAATATGACATTTTGGCAGCTAAAAAGAGTCCATTTAACATAAATGTATTTCCACATATTATCTAATATTTTGTGTAGCGACAGGCTTCGGGAATTATTAATTAGTTACCGAAAGAATCCATATTAGTCGAGTGGATTCCTGTTTGTAGCAATGTTGCATATTATTACACGGGGCTTTTTGCATTATAAATTTCGGTTATTTATAGGTGACTAAAATTAGAACCATAAGTCTCTGCTTAGAAAATGTAATTTCTCCAAAGTTGTATGTTTGTGTGGAGAATAAATTTACCAAAATAGATAAGTTTTGGCTTCTACTTTTGTCTCGAGCCATTGTTTCATTATAAATATTTTATACCCAAAAAATAGACATCCAAGCAGATTTGATTTGATTCTATGACTAAATAAGAATTACACATCTCTCAGAATTCAAAGGCTAAAGTAATATTTTCTGCACTGAATTATGTTTATCATCTAAACTTATAAATCATGTCAAAGTATATACCTATCCAAATTCAATTTAAATTATTTTGAAATATAATTTGCATATCTTCTTTAAAAGTGTTTCCAATATAAAACCATTTGAACCTTTTTCATTATTAATTTTATTACTAAATATATTCCCGAGTGAGTGTGGGCATAGAATACAGAAAAGATCAGAAATCCCATCAAGAACGACAGAATGTTCGAATATTTTATTCACAACCTGACCAAATTATCCAATCTCACCGTAAGTTAATCAGTATCCAATTAACAGCTTACCGAACTGCGAAGCAATGGGTGGCGGTGGGTGCATGCCCTTGTTATTGTTTTTTAGCGCTTGCTAGTATCTTGAGTACAAAACTCACAAATTTTAATTTGAAGATATACTATGGGCTTTTCTACTATTTCAGCAGCAACCTCAATAGATGAGTACCATTGACTTATATTTTCTCGGTTACATCTGAGAAGAGTACTTTGGTAGTGTCGTTCTAAAAAAAAATCTCAAAGTAACTTTTTATGCACCACTGATGATAAAATGATGATAAATATGAACTTGCTATTAACTATAAATTATTCTTAGGTACATATTTACCAGCAAATACACGAATTTCCTTTGTACAAAGCAAATCTTTGTTACATTATACCCTTGTACTTTTCCAAAATCAACAAATTTAAAGACACAAAATGTTTACTAAGAAACCCCAACAACATATAAATCTGTACCTGTGTGTAAACAAGGTTTTATTTGATCGTATTATCATTCTAAATTATTCATAAATTTCTACTCCTTATTAAATTAATCTGTGTAAATTTCAAACTGTTCACAGTATGTATGTATATATATATGAATGCATGATTTAAGGGAACATGCCCTTTGTATACGCAAACAACAGATATTTTCCGTATAAAGTGTACCAGACACGAAAGAGCTATAAACCTTTAGAAGTTTTATGGGTTTAATTCTTCCCCGAAATAAACTTCCCTAGTTCCATAAACTTCAAGATAAGAAAAGTAGAAAATATAAAAACGCTCAACTATTCTGTGTTAGGTTCTTATCTTTTAAAGTTTTGGACATTTCTTTAGATAAATAGGCGATGTTTTCTTTA
>QYTT01091300.1:0-12261 GCA_006980735.1 Dasypogon diadema
CCCGGGGACCATAATCGACAGTAGGCAAATTTTCCGGTTGTTTTTGCCCATTGAGAATGACATTTTCAGAAGAAAAAAGCCCCAAATTCATGAAAATAAGACAGGATTTAATTAAAAGAGGAAAATCCAGTTGGAAAAGGATTTATTTTACTCGATAAATTTACATTTTCTGACTTATTTCTAAAGGAAAGTACACTAGAAAACCAATTTACACAGCAGATAAACTTGAAAAATTGCATTAAAAAGACACACAGAAAAAAATGTATACAGAAATATGGCAGCGATTAAAAAAGTATTTCTTCAAAAAATCACAACAAAATATTCATAAACAGCGTCGTTATCAGCAGTCGATTGATGAATTTTCCCCCTCTGAGCATCAGTCCTGGAGTCCCTTTAGCGCCTGCGAGAAACTGCTCACATCCACGTCAAGAATATCTGCAACAAAACGAAAATTTTAAATTATTTCAAAACGCACAAAACAAGGGAAATTATTGAAAAGCACAACACAACAAATTTTCAACACGTTCAACTGCCTCAAATATGTCTGTTGGCATTTCTGTTTTGTGATGTTAAAACCACCTTCCCGTCTCAAAAACACACCTGTTTTCTCTAGAAAATAATTATTTTTCTTCAATAATTCCATTCGAATCCTTTCATGGCTGCCGAACAGTCTTTTTCTGCCAAAATCGTTCGTTGCCATTGACAATTTGTTTATAACTGATCCTCCTGGCACATCATTCCAATATGAAAGAGGCAGAACTAGAGCTGTTTCCAAAATATAAACTAATGCCTAGACGGGAGCGAAAGAGAGAAAAGAACAAGGCCAGTACAACTGCAAACTGCAAAATCATGATCAGATAACGGTTTGAATTGGGGACAACTGTGGACAGTCACTGAAAAAATTATTTTGCCAATAAATCAGAGATCCTTGGAGAAACTTCTTGAATTTGGGGTGGACTGGATTCAAAAAGTAGACGATGAGAAGTTATTTTGTAACGAATTGGTTTGGTGAATGGGTTTATGCAAAGCTCGCATGACTTCATATGCCACTAAAACCAGACACCCATAGTGCTCCGAGGGAAATAGAACAACTTTTTATTCGAATTAGAAATATATTGAATCCCGAACATGTGGAAAAATTTATTGATTGATTGCTTTAATAATTTCGTCCTATTTTAGGCAGTTGGATTTATTGGGTTGTTCGGAAAATAATTTCCTTTTTTATTGTGTATAAATATAAGATAAATAAATATTTAATAAATGTTTCGGTCCAATACCTTTCGAATTCTTTCTGGCAGTTGTATGATTCCCACGCTCCATAAAACTCCTGATCTTTGCTGGCAAAAAACCTAATCCAGGTCATTTTTGTCGTCTTCATTTGAAGTAAAAGTAAAAAATAGGAATTCATCTAAATTTTATTTTATTAATTATAATATTTCTAAATTAGCACAGAAAAAGCGTCGCGTATTTAATCCCAGCTTGGAATCTTTTAAATGGCAGTTCCAGAATAAAGAAAAGATTTCTTTCAAATTATTTGTTTATTATATTTCCAAATTACATAAAAAAATCAAGTTATTGAAATTCAATAAAGAAAATTCGTAATAACTGCGAATTTAGTCAATAAATTAACGAAAAATGATTTTATTAAAAACTCTTTTACTTACCGAAAAGTGTGATAAGAATTCGTTCTTCTACGGGTATAACTTTCCTATTGTTAGTGTTTGTTTTCCCTTATTCTGTAGCAGCTCATCGACATTCTCTAATACATTTAAAAAAAGGATTGGGTCTGCCAAATGATTGAATTTAATTTAATCGTTTCTGCGAGGAAGGATTCTTTCACTTCTTTTTTTAACATCATTCTTCATCGCCTCAATCACCAGTAAATTACTATAGGTTTTCTTTTTCTCATAATAATTTTCCGGTTACTTTCTTTTTAATAATAATGGATTTCCCTTCTAGCCCAGAAGATGCACAGTTGCTATTGTTGGTAAGGTTAACCAAATAGATAGGACAGATTAAAAAGGAAAATAGTTAATAATGGCAGTAGGCAAACAACTGATAATAGGATCAAATCAATAAAGGTACAAAGACCAACCAAGAAGTCAAAGGGTCACAAAGCCATATGAAGACGGTATACATCTTTAGATACATCAAAGTCAAAGTGCTCCCCAATATGGTTAACCGTCATACACATGCGGTTAATAGATTCATGCTTACCGTAGTTAGTCCTGACGAAGTATAATATAGAGGAGAGGACACTCTTCAAGCAGCGGCCATTAGACCTAAAAGAAACCCTGCCCTGCTGGTGAATAAAAACTATATCGACAACACTCCGTCACTCTTCCAAGGAAGACAGGTCAACGAGCTTAAGACGCTCGTGATAAGGCGGAAGAATCATAGAGTCATTCCAAGGTAGATCCCTAAACGCAAATCGAACGAACCTGCGCTGAACAGATTCGATACGACCACTGTGGATAGCATAGAAGGGATTCCATACCTGGGATGCGGATTCGGATCCAGCTTCACGTCCACGTCGTTAAATAACCCAACGCGCGGAATGCTGTTTGTGGCGAATGCGTAGTTATAACGGATAGAATCGAACGCACATGACCTCACACTTATTTATGTTGAGTTCCAAGTTATTGTGCCCAGACCAAGAATGAAAAACATCTAAGTCCGCCTGGAGAGAAGCGCAGTCATCAATATCACTAATAGAGGAATAAATCTTCATATCGTCGGCCAAAATCAAAACATTGGAATGTCTTAAGAGGTGTACGATGTCATCAATGGAAAGAATAAAAATAAGAGGGCCCAGGTGGCTACTCTGAGACATCCCAGACGTGGCCTCTATATCCTCGGATCATGCAGTGTACATTATAAGATTAAGCCTTTGTACAAACTCATTAATAAGTTATTATTATTTGATTAGTTGGCTTTAAAGAAACAACTGCAAATATTAATTTTAGCTTTATTCTTTCTATAGCATTTAAATTACAGCATGACATTATCTTCAAATTATAATGCTTTATTATAGTTAATATAATTTAGTTTACCTTCGAGGATTGTCTGGAAAAATTCATGATCCTTTCCCTTACGTCATGTATATATGTATATATATATAAGATTTTGTTTTAATAATTACATATATAAATATGTTTGTGCCCACCAGTGATGGAAAATATAATCCAACAATATTTAAAAATTTTAAAATCATTCCGGCACACAATCCATAAATAAGCATTCCTTCTATACTTTTTCAGCTATCATCATAATCGTCAAATTTTAAAATTATCAACAACTTTTTTTATTTAGAATATACAAAAGACAATAACGAAGAAAATAAATATTATTATCAGATGAATTTCTGCGAATAAAATATATATCAAAATTTCAAAAGTCACATTAAATAAATAACATTAATTTTAATTAAGAAAAAAAATCGGTAGGCAGAAGATCATCTTTTAAAATTTGTTCTCTGAGTTAATTTAAAAAACCGAAAATGTTAAAAAAATTTAAAAATATGGTGACAAATAATTATTAAACAGAAATGCAACAACTTATTGGTAATAATATTGATAATTTCTATCACGGAATGATGTAAAATGTTATAAAATCAACAACTTTTGATTAATATGGAATTTTTTTCAAAAAACAAAAATCAAAAAGTCAAAATTTTGAAGAAAAAAAGAAAGTATGGAAAAATAAAATTTTTATCTGTTGTTTAAGTTCCACTAAAAAAAAAACAGAATTCTGGTAATTTTGAAGATGGAATTAGCTAGCGAAGGGCTAACCTTTATAACATTTGGGAGTGTTTCGATTTGACGGTAAGCCAAGTATCCTTAGCATGGCAATTTTTTCGAAATCCCATCAAGTGTTTTTTGCGGACAGTTTCAACAAATCCTTTTCGTAAATTCCAACAATTTATTTTTGACTAAAGCAAAGTATAAAATTTCTCAGCGAACTAAAGTACTTTATTAAAACAAAATAAAAACACATGCCTAGAATAAATTTATTTTTACTGCTTTCCAGAAATTTGTCATAACTTTCAAAGCAATAACTTGTATCGATGTTTTTAGTTATGCTCATTTTTATTTTAAAAAACCACCATTTATTTCCGAAGCAACAATAACTGAACATAATTATGATAATTCTAATGAAATAAATGAGTATGCATTTATTTAAGTCAAAATCTTGGTAATTTAGATCTTATCTTCAATGAGACATTTTTTTTTCGGTGCAACCAAACCTCAGGGGATACCTTAGGAAGGGGAGAAGAGGAATTAGGATGTTGAGTGTAGGTGTCGGTGCACATTCCGTTTGAACAACTCTGGCCTGTAGTCTTGGTGGAAAACAGAAGGTGGCAGTCTTTCACATTCGTGTAGTTCTGCTCAGGAAGGATTCACGAAATTTCACTGCTGTGCTAGAACTTGCCTCTAGGACGAAACGGTAGAGACGGCTCGATACGCGCTTATCAGTGCACAAGGATTGATATACAAGAAACCAGACTAGAGATTTCGTTGGAGCAATATCCATTGAAGTAACGATAAAAGAGCGTAAGGCATGCGACATTGCGTCTGTGCTCCAGAGAATCAATTTTAGTAGTCTCCTCAATAAGCTTAACACGCTGAGTGCGGCAAATAGCATAAAAGCTTTCGTGAGAGAATTACATGTTGAAATCCATTTGTTCTGAGAGAGCTTTTAAATGTCAGTCTCTGGGGATTGACACCGCGGTTCAACGTGTTAAAGGCCTCCTTATGGACTTTGTCCAACGTGGAAAATGTAGTTCGTTTTGTTCCTGCCCAAATATGCGAATTATAATCGAGTCTAGGTCTGATGTGAGCCTTGCAAATGACCGCTAGATTAAATGGCCTGTTGCCATTCTGATTATTCTGAACTCGATTGCTGACAAGCAGATTTGTTTTACGATGAGAAAAAGAACCCTACAAATGTCAGGTCAGGCTGCATACAAAACTCTTATCAACGATGAAAGATAGTCAACCGGTTGACGTCACACTTAGAATTCTCAAATTTTAGAAAATTGGAAAATGGACAATAAATTTCACCATTTGGATTGGAATAACGTCTCTTAAGGCCCAACTATAATGGTACATACCAGCGTTATGCAAAAAGTAAAAAGTCGATTAACGTGCAAAGTAAAACCTTTCTCAGAAAAAGCACGTCAAAAATATTCAACTGGTTTTTTTTTTTACTTTTTGAATATGCTGGCATGTGCCATTACAATAGTTGGGCCTTTACACGTGAAACCTATTTGGGATCAAAAGTGGATTACACATCTCCTACACGTAGTCTGATGATTTTACCCCCATTTTTCACATCCAGAACAAGGAAGATCCTTTTGAGAACCAAAAAGGACAGAAAAGATGCTATTAAAAAAACGAAAGTTTTCCACGTCAGGAATTCAGAAACATTACCACTTCTCATATCCAGGACTAGGAAGGTCTTTTCTAGGTACAAAAAGGACGAAAAACGAGCTAACCAGAGAGAGCAAATTTTCTAAGCTAGGAGTTCGAGAACATTACCAGGTGGAGGAAGATCCTCTTCATAAAAAAAATGCAAATTCGGTTGAGGAGATAAGGACAACCGTTTCCGAAAAGGCCAAAAAGGTAGTGGGGGAAGAAGGCGTTACCTTAAATTTGACTCCCATGAAAGCAGCAGCAAACAATAAATACAACATGCTACTTACGTATACCTACCTAGTTAAGCCGGCTACTACTACTAGTGGAGGTAAGTACCTACCCACTACCCACTACCTAAATATACTAGCATAAAGGGGTTAATGAATGAATGTGCGACATTAGCTGTGTTCTTTTGGGCAACGGAGTTATGAAAGCTCAAAAGAACGATTGGAATCCATGGAGTATAGAATTAGTTCTTTTTCTTCTGTTTTTCTTTTTTTAAGCAAACCCGAGAGATGTAAAGGCCCTTATTAACTTGAAATTTGTCTTAATATCAGTTTTCTAACGTTTGACAATTTAAAATCCTAATTAATATTGTTAGGATACTTTTGAATATTTCGATTTTGTTTTTTCGGCAAAATGCAAAAATACGTAAGAAAAACACGCAATTGATATCGCCGCATGTATACGTGTTTTTCTGTACAACAATTTTTTTTTTACAGAAATATTGGTGTGTATAATTTTTTGTTATCAATGAGTTTTATTCAACCACAGCGCCTTCATCTATCAGCAAAGCAAGTAAGAAATATAAAATATCGAAAGTGTTTAAAAATTGGAATTTACTGTCCAGAATAAAGCAAGAACGACTTCCTAATTTCCACCCCGCAATCTGAGGACGAGATGCAGAGTTGACTCCTTCTGAATATTGTAATCGGAAAGTATGGATAGAAAACCACAATTCTATTTTGAGTTTGTATTCGATTGTTCGAAAATCTGAAATCATCCAATTTTACAATGAAACAAAAAGCACAGCCTTGGAAGGAAAGAAACTTGGGATGTGGAATAAAAGGAAATTTAGAGGTCGAGTGTAAATATCGTGCACATTCTACTTAAAAAAACTGCCGCCTATAGTCGGCAGGGAAAACAGAAAATGGTAGTCTGTTCCACATTTGTTTAGTTCGGCTCAAGTTAGGTTACTCAAAACTTTACTGTTTTGTGAAGATGGCTCGATGCACGGGTACCACGCGTTAGGATAAAACAACAAGGAATCACATTTGATTAGAACATTGTCCGTAATAGTATCAAAAAAGAGCGTTAGACATGGGACATTACGCCGGTGCTCCATAGAGTCTATTTTGGGAATAAACGTATCATTGCCATATTTTCATTTTGTCCAAAAATAATAATTTTTTTAGGTATGTAGGTACCTCATTGTAAAACGTTATAAAAGACACGAATCAAAAAACGCAGCTCTAGCTATATATAAAAAAGATATATAATAAGGTACAATAGAGGCATAAAACAATACATATAAAAGACATAAAAGAATAACAAGAGGCACACAATTAATAAATACAAATGTTAGATTAAAAGATACAAAAGTATATATAAAAGACTCTAAAAGGAACAATTAACATCAACAAAAACAGTGACTCTAACAAGGCAAAACTTAACAGCATAGTGTAATCGATTCCTAAATAATTTGAAGAAAAGTACAAAAGGTAAAAATGTAAAGGTAAAATTTTCACAAGGATTTTGACCAAAAAAGATGTTTACTGCCAAAGACAAAAGCCCAAAATACTGAATTAAACTCCAAAAGTAAAAATGGTCTAAATAAACGATAAATTTAGTATATAGGAATAATAATGAGGAATAATAAAAGAAATTTAATTATAAATTAATAAAAAGAGTGGTCTTCCTACATTATTTCGTGTGTTTTTTTACAATGCATTAAAATGATATAAAACGATGTTTTTGTTTCCCTTTTTTCTTCGATGAATGCGAGTTAAGATGATTATGTGTCTCAAAAGAAAGTATAATCTTAATTACAATAAATATTTTCTACGTCAATAAATGTGTATTTAATTTTTAATTTCAACATTTCCTCTGAAATAAATGTGAGATAAAAATATTTAACTACAATCGATACAAGCGACTTGTTATTCCTTCCCTTGTTTGCTTTGAAAATCATGTAATATTTCCTAAAATAGTATATAATTTATTTATAGGCACTATTTACTTCTTTATTAGGCTTAATGAAACGGTTAGGAGTTAGAACCATGAGTACAAAATTTTTAAAAACAACCAAATTTTTAATTAAAATTTAATATACGAATGTAAGTTGCAGTATTACACGGACTGTTAAGAAAAAATATACTCTTAAGGATAAATCTAGAATAGTTGATGAAATGTAAGTGAAAATATTTGTTATTTATGTAAACTAACTCTAAACTAAATTGTGAGTATTTGGAATTTGATAGAAGTAAATTTATTAATATTAGATGAATTTTCATGTCACATTTGAAGGGGCTTCGCTCTCGAATTCGCAAATGGTCCAAAAGTGGAGCAGCAGTAAGTGAAAAGTAAAAAATGGTGTCTGAAATCAGAATATGAATAGTAGAAGCAACTCGAAGCTTGTCGCATGGAATAAATTATAATAAATTTATGTGATTTGTTATTTTCTCTTTTATCCGCAAAGAGGATTAAGAAACTTTGAATTCAGTTACTTCCTATACATCAGTGCAGTAAAGCTCGCAGGCAATCAAACATCTGTCTGTAAACTTTTGTTATCGATCAAGTAATAACAGAAAAACTTGTTAGCTCCTAACATAGCCAGTGATCACTTCTTTTCTTGACTTTTTTGGCCAGTGATGTCAGGTTGAAAAAGATGGGCCCTTACCCAGCGAGGCATTGCCGGGTAAAAGTGCCCAATGCCTGTGCTAGGAACTAGAAAGTCTTTCTGTTATTACTTGATCGATATTTTTATGTTTATTTATAAATAGACAATTTACAAAAAAGTAATATAATTGAAAAAAAAACACTGAAAAGAAGGAATTTCATATTTACATATGTCTGGTGAGTTTTCTATCCTATAATGATTTCAAATTGTTCACAAAATTCCCTACGCAAAATTCATAAATATCCGAAAAAGTCGGTATTTATCAAAATATTGTCCACCTAATTTAGCCATTTCTTAAAATCTGATCACTTGTTGGAAAAATACTGGTTTTGAATTCATGCATTTTTATAATTATTTGAAAATTATAATTTTCATTTTTAGAGTAGATATGTATTAAAGGAAGAATTTAAAAATATTTTCTCTGATTAACGTACACAATCAACAGAAAAATATTTCAACAAAAAAGTCACGTGAACAGCAGATTAGGGGTTTATCGCGAGAGCCTATTTGAGTTTGAATTTCAGTGAAATTGATTTCAAGTATGAAAATCGGTATTGCAAATGCCGATTGCCACCGATATTTTGCTTTTTCATAACTTGTTAAATTTGTCACCGTTTCCTTAGTCACTTGCTAAAAAAATGAGGAGATAACAAAGCGGCATTATACAAAAGTAAATGAAATAATAAAAAAAAGAAAAACCTATATAATACTAAATTACTCGATTCCTTATCAATTTGGATATTGGTAGGAAGTACATTCCATTGACGAGCGACATGAACTTACCATGTTCAATTTTCCCAATTAAATTCAATTTTCAATTCTCCCTTACTGAAATGTAAAATCCGAGAAATGTTATATTGCAGTTACGCCTAGACGTTGATAGATAGAAAAACTTACAGAGGTATGCTAGTTTACTGGTATTTAGCAATTTATAAAAG
The DNA here is from genome assembly GCA_006980735.1 of Dasypogon diadema. Classification (NCBI taxonomy): domain Eukaryota; kingdom Metazoa; phylum Arthropoda; class Insecta; order Diptera; family Asilidae; genus Dasypogon; species Dasypogon diadema. Next base: position 9,255 of record QYTT01091300.1, read on the forward strand.
AAAACTAATACTCTCTGCTTCAGATATGAAATCATAGAGCAACCAAGTACCTGAAACTAACAGGGTCAAACCTTTGCAGACCGAAACTAAAACGGACACAATCGTTGAATGCAACCCTCACTATATGCGAGCAAGAGCTATTGAGCTTGAGAAAAATTACTACACTGCCACCAAATGTAAAAAACGGTAACAGCTAGGTTTTGATTAGTTTCATCCGAACCTCAATCGACAATATACCTGTCCATAACTACAACATTCGAAGACCAAAATAAACTTTACCAATCATTACTTCAACAAAATATTCAATTAGACTTAGAAGGATTTAACAAGAGACCATATTACCTCAAGCCTGATAATCTGATGACTCATCATATCCTGTGTAGGAACCCGCGATTAGAGAGAAGAAAATCTGTAGAGTTGCACCTTAATCAGCTCGACTATCGACCAAAATGAAGAAGAACTCAACAACACAAGCACATTACATGTTTTGACCCCCCCTGGAAGAATGGATTTGTTAATTTTTAAATTTCAAAATGTTCGTAAATCTCTCCGAGCGTCAGTTTGGACCAGTGGAACAGAGAGTTATCCTCGTTCTACTATTCAGGAATGTTGAGGAGCAGATAAATACAATCTCCTCATCTTTTATCACACGAAATCTAATAAAATTTGTAATTCTTGTGGATAATACTCTCCTTATTGAATTTTTTAAATTTTAATACAAAAATTCTAATTAAGCTTGATATCTTACAAATTAAAAAAAAAAACATCGATTTTTATAAAACTGGCTCTTGAAATTTCTGGTTAGAAACGCCCAACTCTACTTTTGAGAGAGGGCTACTTTCCATAATATCATGATAAGACTTTTAATTTCTACACTTCTAGATGAATATTTGCGGTCCCAACTGCTAAAGGAGGGTAAAACGAACATTTTCAGTAACTAAGTGAAAAGTGCACCATTAGTGGCCCAACAACGATGAAACGAAAATGTTTTTACCCGATTGTGCAATGTTTTTAAAATGTTTGAGTGGAAGAAAGATGTAATTTCGAAAATGCAAATTGAGGGAAAACGGAAAAAATCACCTATTGCTTAAATGGCTGCGAATAGAGTTTAGATTTTCTTGTTGAAGTTGGACCTATTGTGACAGATAACATTGTTAAATTGGTGGAAATGGTCGTAATTAAAAGAAAAAAGAATTTTATAAACAAAATGCCACACCCTTCTTCCACTTACCGATTTAAATGGTTTTACAAATTTTAACAGACGAGTTTCTTCTCATGAAAATTTGGAACAAATTCATTAAATTTTTTCCACAATTAGGTTTCGCTGTGATTACCCACCTTGTGTTAAAAAATCAGACTTTTATCAGTTTTAGTTAAAGAGTAAAAAGCGATGGAAGCATTACGGACACTTAATCGTGAATAAATTTATTAAAGAAATAAAATTTTGTGATATTTTCCGAAATTTAAAAAACGTTTTAAGGAAACGTCTTCTGTTAAAAGGCATAAAAGAACTGGTCGTCCGCGTATTCTTGCTTGGCACGCGGCGGACGAATTCGATTTTTCTAACGAAAATCTTTTTGCTTTTAAGTAGCCACATAAGCCCCCACATAATGATCGAGAATGGACAGTAAGAATGGATGATATGTTCCCAGCTACCAAAATATATCCTCAGTCATAGTTTGGGGCGGATTTTGCAAACGAGGCAATGCCGCATATAACAAAAAGGAAATCCTCGAATCAGTTGTAATTGTTAGGAATTATTCAGCGAAGATTATTACTGATTCCAACAGGATGGAGCCCCATCACATTCGGCAGGTGCACTTCACTAAAAATTTAGTGGATTTTTTGTCGAAGGACGAATGGCCACCTAGTAGTCCTAAATTGAATCCCTTGGATTTTTATGCTTCGGGCTGATGGCAAAACTTATCAACCAAAAAATTTGCGATTCGGAACAAATTCAAGCGAAAAATCTCAAAATTTTGAGACTAAATGCCGATGTCAAATGTGCGTGCCGCTTACAGTTCTTTCGAAAAGAGTTTACTGTGAGTAAATAAAAAGTAAAGGGATTATTAAAGTGCATTTCCTATAAGTATTTGATACCTATATAATATCATATTCAAATATTCACTTTAGTTTTCCTATTTTTCATTTTTTTGTATTCGAAATTTAATGGACACCATGTAAAGGTTTTCAAAAAAAAAAAAAACAACAACAAAAGAACTAGGTGTTTTTTTTAAGGCAGGAGAAACGTTAAACCTTAATTTTACCATATGCTCAATTCCCTCATTTTCCAAATTTCTAGTATTATAACCTTATTTCTCTGTATTCTATTAAAATTCGTGAAATATATTACTAAAAATTGCACTCTCTAAAATTTACTGTAAGATCTAGAAAAGGGTTTGGTGAGCACAAAGCATGTGAAAAATATAATTTAGAATTGTATGCTAACAAAAATTGTAAAGGTTTCTTCAGTATACCAGAAAAGAAACCGAAGCCTGTACAGAACACAAAATTTATGTTTTCTAAAAAAAAATAAGAACATATACCTATTGCACAAATAAATAGAGTTGTAAATGTAAAACAAGTCAAGCAACGAAAAATGACAAAGAAGACAAAACAAGAAGTTATAGGAACAAACATTTTAAAAGACCCAAATTAGTAAATCACTGTCGAATCTTTCACCAAATATTATGGAGAAATTGTGTAAATATATTATAATGATTGGAATTTCTTTGTAATGCCATATTGTATGCTTGAATTTCGTAAATACCTAAGGGCAGAGACTATAATTTGACATTTATTTTATTAACGCAGGAATTCCAATTATAAAACGTAGAATATCTACATAATAAAGAGGTTCGAAAACTACGAAATAACAAACTGAAATCCTAATGAAAAATTATAATTTCTCTGATGTCTACAAAGTGAGTTAATAGGTCAGATTATTTTATAGGTCTTCTATGAATTGCCCCTTTTTTTTACTTTATAATAATATATAATTGAATCA
>QYTT01091301.1:10945-28931 GCA_006980735.1 Dasypogon diadema
TCTTCCGCAACGTCTGAGACGACCCGAGGGTTTTGCGTACAAGGGAAGGGCTCGACAGCCCTGACTGCATCTTAATCATCCTGGGATCCGATATGCTTTCCAACTCCAACTGACCGTTAGGCGGCACGTTACCGTATGTGAACGGCTGTGAATGCTCTCGAGCGTGATACGGAATATCTTCGTCTTCAGATACTGCAGATATCGTGACTGAGCCAGTCCGAACTGCTTGGGGATACGCTGAAGACTGATGTTGCAAATCCATGATTATGCCTCGCTGCTGGTGTTGGATATTGTTGCCGGTCAAGATCGTTTCTCTCTTTTCGCGAACCACTGTTTGGCGATGTTGCAGCGTAGAAATGTTGCTAGTGCTTCCGCTATGGTAACCACCTACGGTAGGTGTATCACGGCCGCTCTCGCTTGGCGGTGGCGTTAAAGTAGTTGCTGTACTTGAAGTGTCGTAGTGATCTCTGTCTTTAGCCAAATAAGAACTACCCGCTGGCACTAAGCTGGTTTCATGAGTCGCATATGATTGCGATCGCTTCACTGTGTCTCCGCTGTAGCTAGCACTGGATGATGCTGGCAACACGTAACTCCTCGATGTTGGTATAACACTTTGGCTTCGAACAATTTTCTGAGCACTCTGTTTGTTGTATGATTTACTAAAGTCGGGAATATCTTGTACAGTCATTAGCATATCAGATAAAATGTCATCTAGCTCCCGATGACGGTCTTCTGAAATGTAAGAAGAGAAATTGTTGTTGTATTTATTTACCTGTACAGAAAAGTATCAAATTTTATTATTCGAAATTGAGAAAAGATCATTAATCAAATCGACCAGATGGTTATCGACTTTGGCTGATCGTAAAACTAGAAGTGTTGCTGCATCGCGTTGAGTAAGAGGCATACGCTTGATAAATTACTTGCTACCGCTGTGTTTATTGTTCGCGCTTGCGCACTTCTGGTAGCGATCGAAGGGAGATTTTCGGATTGTTTTCTGTTTTATTACTGAATTGATTTTGATTAATTCATTTCTTGTGTATACTTTTATTGATGGTACCTATTTTAAATTATCTTACAGTTAGTTCATAAAACATTATAGTTTGATGTTTCCTTGATCTCTCAAAGCATAAATTAACAAAAATCACATCTGTCTTTGGGAGAATTTTGAAATCTTAAGATTTGTATTCAATATAATTTTTTTTAAGGAAGTTTTTCGTTGTTTTTATGTTATTTCATTCAGATCACGTCGCATGCCACGAAAAGGTTGGCTTTTTTGGAGGGAGTACCATATGTAGCTTCGCGCCTGAATGGTATATTCCCTGTGGGGCAAAGTCTAATATTCTGACATTCTTTCTGTTGAAAAAAAAATGAAAAAGGCACTGATGGACTACTGGGAATGCTCTACGCTGAAGAAGTATCCTTTAAATATAAACCAGCATGCATATCATATCAAACTGAGAAGCCGACAGAGAATGTGCGCTTTACCAACGGTTGTTAGCCTGGTGGTGTTGAGATGGGTGGACAACAAATGCGGGTCGGTAAGGCAGGAATCTTCTCTGAAGATCTAAATCTCTCCTGCTATGTAAGTCAGTGGAAATACACCACTGAATAATAAAATAGTGATCAGATGCATAGGATTATATCCGGATAGTCAAGAAATGGGTTATAGAGAACACCCGAATAAGTGGAAAAATATAATAACCTACCGACAGACTAAGGTCGTAATGAACCTGTCGAGCGGATCGATCAAAAGAAAAGTTCTGAGTAGCAAGGAATATTCACATGGTTGGTGGTCTGGCTACTTGACATGGAAGCTTTGAATATCACCGCAAAAGGACGTGACATTCTACAGGGTGATACATACAAACTATGCCCGAAAGATAACGAGCAGAAAGACTGCTGTCGCGAGCTGCCCCACGGTCAGCAAGGGATAGACAACCTGTAAACAAATACTCCAAATAACATGAAATATTGCGGAAATTTTTGGCAGAAGGACGAAATAGGACAGCTGTCTATTTCAATATCCCATGCACGATAATTACATTACATTAAAACAGATCAGGACAATAAAACACATCAGTAAATTTGATATCCCTTGTTATGGATACTGATTTAGACTGTAAAAAGGCAGGATTTCATGAAAAGTTTGAGGTTCTATAGGATACCCAAATTTACTATACGTTTTATATTACATATATGTATATATAGAAGACGTAAAGCCTTGCGGAAACCTGACTGCAACTCGGATCAATTTTATGTGAAAGCTCGCTTCCGAATGGGTCTTGGTTTTTACGAACAGCGGCTGATATAACTGCAAACATAATATTCTAGCAAAAAAAATTTGATGCCGTCACCGGAACCAGACATAAATTTGGGCTAACATAACATTAAAAAGAGTTTTCGGAAGCTGCTATAAACAGCACCGAATAAAGGCGGCGCACGAGCCAAAGGGGGGATTTTGGAAAACCGGTTGAGATGTATGGAAGAAAATAGCTAAGCATTCACAAAAACTCCCAAATAAATAGTGTCTCTAAACAAAGTGATTTCGTGTCAGAAATATTATTTAATTCAATTTTCCAAAGCGGAAATTCGTATCATGGGACACATCTTAAATCCAAAAATATCTTTTTGGAAATACACACCCGCATAACGCAGATAAACATGGCATTCGTCTCGATTGAGATCTCGTCCGCTATTCTAGAAGACCAAAGGAGAGCATTTATTGAATAATTATTAGACTTGTAGTGATTTATGACTTGGAGGCGTATATTTTATCCAAGGAAAAAAAAAGAGCGATCTTTCAGAAGAGATTTCAGCAACCACCAATAAGGAATACAGACTAAGGATATGTCATGAACCTTTTGAGATTTTCGGTGTTTATAATATTGTGGATTTTATTGTATTTACAATTTTTTGGTGGCCCATGAACGTGTTCCAAACAAATACCATATAGGACCGAAATTTCTGCAATTACTGGGCTTGCGATTACAGGAACTGTGGTTTTGGTTTTCAATCCTCATGCAATTATCTCAGATTATATTTTTTTATAAAAAAAGGAGTGGAAGTCGTGGTTCTTTTTCCAAGTCAGATCCTAATTTGCATGTTAAATCTAAAAAATTATCAACATCTCAAGGATAAAGGTACGAATTCACTAACTCAAGAAGTATAATTCTTACTCACGACAACTATTCATCAATCTCTATCAATCCGTTGTAGGATGAGCTAGCTTCCTTATACCAGGGATTAAGAGGGAACGAAGTAATTAATAAAAAGAAAAGAAAAAGGTGTAAAAAATGGACGCCTGAGGTATGCCAGAATAGTTTGACAAAATTTGGAAGCACTAGCATACAACACGATGCAGATTGAATAATGAGTAGAGGAGGTGGTTTTCAACCCATTTTATACCGCAATGAACTATAAAAATGCTTTGAGCTCAACTATGAATATTCAACTCTGTCGTAAGCCCTGGGAATATATAGCAACGATTTCGATGTTAACAAGATTATGAAGGAAATATTTTCAATAACTGATGAAAAATATTGTCAAGTCTGCAACATTGGTAATGGTGGTGATAATACGGTAAATTTTTGAGCTCTTTATAAACTGATTCAAAAACCTTAACAAAAATCGAAGTAGTTGCGATTGGCCTGAAATTTTTGTAAGTTAGGCTGCTTTTGTATTTGCTAAGAATTTCATAAGGTCTCTGCAGTCATGGAACATAGTACTCTATGTCCCCAACTGACTCATTTCAAATGAATTCAAGACCATAAAACACTAGTTACCACCTTCTGTCCAAATCAGACTTTTGGTGCGATGGATGAAAAATGAAAGCTAGACAGCACTACTGATATCTGGATCATTTTCTGCCTTTGCTCTCAGGCCTTTTGTCCAAAAAGAAAGAAAACAAATACAGATTATCTCAGTGTCCACTTTTCAAGGCTTAAAGATATCTAAGACTGGGAGTGTTCAACAGGGGTGTGCCATTATTTTGTGGAAACAAAAACACAAATAGTAAACAATAGGTGTGTTAAAAGTGTTAAAAGATTTTGGAACTTTACCTATTTAGGTAGTTTTTCGGACAAGATAAGCTGCTACTGTGTATTTGGCAATTATGTCTTCATATCTGCATATCTGTAACCGAGAAGTAGCTACAAGATAATAGATGAACATTTCTTAAAAGTAAGGTGTGTAAATAAGCCCCATGAAAAATGCGGTAATGATTCCTCTAATAGTCCAGAATGCAGATACTTTTTCTAAAATTCGGACCGGACCTATTCTTCTCTGGCACACTCTTAACGCTTTTCTAGCTTCGGGAAACATTACCGCAACATAACTAATCTAGGAAATTTCTTTAGAGGCTACCAGTTAACGACCTTGAAATACAAATTCCGTCTCTCACCAAAAGAATTCATGGCAATAAGGTGTGCCGGCCTTGACTAATGCACAGGTAACACAAAGTGTGTTAAAATGATAGCAAACATACGGATGCAGAAATTCCGTTAAATTCAGTTTCTTTTCGTATCAAAGAAAATGCCTTGCACTTGTATCACCATCCTAATATAGGAAAACATCTCTTTCACTATCGGAAAAGGTGATGAGCTCCAGTGTAAATCGTTTCCATCAGAATTTATGTCACGTTCGGGTGAAAGAATTTCTTGGCGAGTAAATGAATTACTCTCGTGATTACATACGACATTTGTTAAAAGGAGATTTACGTGTACTCACCTTGTGGACTCGCCTGACTTGGAAAGCTTGATGGGGAGACACTTGATCCTGGCTGTGGCCCTGAAATTGCATATGTAGTGGTAAGTATCTATCATGTCCGTAATGAAGTTGCAATGAGAACTTACGATTTAGTGCTCCACTACTTGAGATACCAGAGTCCATAGACAGTGTAAGGGGACTCCGGACATATTCCCGCCCACCATTTTGGTAGTTTGGGTTATTGGCACTTTCTCCTGAGTTGTAAGTTTCTACAATGGTGATTTGTTGGCTTCCTTGAGGATAATGACTGGGAGCACTTGTACTGTATTTATCACGATAGTGTGACTGTGATGTTCCGGGTCTGCTTTCCACGTAACTATAATCCGACCTTGGTTGGCTATGGCTGCGCAAAGTGCTGGTACTGCTGATTTCTCTTCTTCTTGTTTCAACACTACTTTGAACTGGTGTACTGGTTACTGGCCTCCTTTCTACCGTATCGTACTGCTTATTACTGAATTCAGGAGGAGGTGATATCAAAGTTTGATTAAACGAACTTCGTTGTGATGGAGGATGAGCCGGATGTGGAGATTTTGGGGATTTGAGGATTGTTGCGTAAAGGGAACCATCCAAGGGCCCGTGAGTATGATAAGACGAACCTGTATGTAGAAAAGAAATCCGTTATTCAGGCGTATCTTTCGAAATCAACAGCATGAAGAATGGTCTAGTTTTTGACTCGAACACAATAATAATTTTGTCTTCTTGGCACACCTTTCAGTACAAACGAACCACTCAATCAATCCCTCTGGATACGTTTTAACACTTAAATCATTGTAATTGAATAAAAGAAATCTGACGTGAAACGAATCGAAATTTTACAGGTAAAAACCTAGTAAGTACCTACTTGCCGCTTTATTTACAAAGCCATGACTTATCTATCTAAACTTTGTATGCGCAATGACTTAGCTCCGGCGTGCATATGACTATTTGTTACCTGACTGTTATTACTCTGAGGAAAACGAAAAATCAACATGCGGCAGGTGGCCGCAATATGAAAAGATCATAGAGGTGTTTTGCCTTATTAGGACCACAGTTGGGCTCCGTTTATAATTTATTTAGGTTTAATGCATGATTTATTGATGCCATTTGATCAGATATGGTCAATTCATACAATTCCGTTCAATGAAAGTGTGACAAATTATTTTTGGTCTTTCATTTTAGCCGTGGATTTTAAGGAAACCATAAGCGCCTGTGATTGTGTGTGTTGCTACTTTTCAGCGCATATGTGCTAATTATGAATATTATGAAATTTCGTTTTTCAATTTGACTTTCCAAGTATGATCTGTGAATGTGAAGAGTGATAATCTGGTTTGGGAAATAGTATGTAAACATTGTAGGCAATGTTTAATGTTTTTTTCCATATCGGTTTGCTCTTTGGACTACATGATAAGAAATCTTGTTTCACGTCAGCAAAATATATGGAGTATTTGAAATTGCAACCGGCTCAACATTTTAGATTCATAAGAAATTTTATAAAGTCAGGCCAAGAAGAAACAGTAGCAACAGCAAACTCAAGGAGCAATTTACATGCACTTCTCAGCCGCTACCTTTACGTCGAATGTTTTTTCCTTTTCACTTTTCGTGTGTCCTTCTTTCGATTTGTGATTGATTGGTGCTCGAAAAATAGAAGCCTATGGAATTTCATTTATCGGTAGGGTTAATTCTTTACAATTTTTGCCAAAAAGAACTCATCAAGTCGTAGTTTAAGTATACAGGTTTAGCTCAAAATAAATTGGTAACGAGTTTATCATATCAAGTATCGATACTGTAGAGCAACAACGTAATATTAGATGTCTTCCCTTCCTTTATTTTTATTTTTATACGCATTGTTTTTCTGAAATTACCACTAAAATTTCTTGTGAAATATGAGAAATATTTCCGTTTCGTTTTCATACCTTTTTAACTAAGATTACTTTAAACTGTGACACAATCTCATGGCCAAAAATTCGAAATATTGTGACCTTTGGCACTTGAGTGCAGTAATACCATGTTTCCCGTGTAAGGTTTCGACTAATTTTGCATACAAATCTAAAATGTTGCACACAGAATGTGTAATCCAAAGTCGAAAAGCACCTGCTTGTGTACACGTTCACCATAAGATTAAGTCAACTACAAAAACTATTGTAATCGAGTGCATACTTCTGAATGAACTAAAGGTTCAATTTTATCTGTTCCTATTTTTACTACGAAAAGTAAGAATGCGCAGGAGTTTATCCGGTACGACCAAATTTTTACTTTGGAGTATTAAAACCGTTTCGAAATTGCAAAAGTGGTTCCAAAAACTTTATGTGTCACTAATTCAATTCTGTACCTGATTACAAGAACTTCATTATTTCTTTTCTGGACGCACTGTGTCACAAAAAATGTATTTTACACTTCAATTGAAAATGAAACAGAGAAGAAATCTTCAGACTTTTCACCTTGGAAGTTTTAAAATAGCTCAAAAACCGGGTGTGCTTTAATCTACCTCACATAACAAGCGATAATGTTTTACGTCTTACAAATTTGGTAAAAGTTTATCCAAAATTTTACATACTTTTCTATTTTTATTTTTACACTAAAGATGAACCTTTAAGGAATGTTTTTAGTAGCACGACGTAAGTGAACTGAGAAAAATATCCACTTGGAACAATTTAGATGTTTATCTTGACATTTTTCAGTTATAAAACAAAAGATAAGGCTCTCTCCGTTGATTAGATAAAACGAAGTATGTAATTTTTCCTTAATACTGAAATAATATTGTTTCTTCACTTCGTCACTCAAATGTTAACTGACTGCACATCACAGAGCACTATTTACTACAGTTTCTTGCACTATAATGAAATACCTCCGAGTACTCATAAATATCGCGACTATATTTTAAATTTTAAAAGCAAAAAGAAGTGGAGGATTTTGTAAAAATGAAACCAGTCCGCCAGCGGATTAAACTCAATTCTTTACGCGTGGTCCGAGATACGCAAATACCGTAGATACGTGTAGACAACTGAAAATGAAATCTCGCCACAAGACCAAAGAGTCGAAATTCTTGAATGATGGAAAAATGGTCGAAACGATGATTTCTTCTATTCTAAATTTGTTTTCTTTCCTAAAGCAAATATAATAAAATTTGGAGCAGATCCACTTCATCCATCATTGGACTGGGTTACAGTAACCAACAATCATCGCGGTGTCTATCAGTATTGAAACACGGGGCTGGGTAATTTTTCCCAATCAAAGATTGTGGTTGATAACAGTCCGACAAACCACTTGAGTGTATTGATCGACATCAATACCAATTATATGATTTCGTATTCAAATGAACTTTCATTATTCCAACCCGGTCTATAATTAACTCGCGAATAATTTGCTGTGATCATAGGAACAGATTCAAAGTCAGCGAAAAACTGTGATGAAGATGAAACGCCAAGATAGATCGAGACATGGGACCACACTTCTCTCAAATGAAAGCGAGAATCTCCGATGGTAATAAAAATAAATAATAGCAAGCAATAGCATTTCTCAGACAGCGGAATGATACCATGAAAATAGTCGCAGTGTGCCATTTAGAAGTCCACGCGAAGAGGTGCACTCCAATGACACCCACGCTCATTGGACACACTTTACGATATCTATGATATGCATTTCTCTATCGGCGGCAGGTCTATTATTGATGTGCTCGTATCATTGAAAATGTATCAGGAATAGATTGACTTATGGCTCCAGAAAGCAGCCAACACGTATCATTTGCAGCGATCAGTTTCTTAAAGGCTTAATAATCGTCAACGTCTGATGAATCCATAAATCTGATATCTCGACGAACTCTTGCGGAGGCTAACTAAATTCCAATCCTCCCAATGTTGACATTGATCCAGTGGGTAAAAGGCGCCGAGACAAATCCTATGACTCACAGGTTTCACATGATTTTGATAAAATCAGCAAAATCCGATTAACGCGCTTACCGGTGTGCTCTTAAACTTCAGCACCTCAGGATGTTACACAATATCCAACACACACGTGCAATATTTTTAGAGGACAGAATAAAGCGAGTGGAATTATGCTCAATTTTGCCTCATTTATGTTCTTTGGCTTAAAATTAAATCATATCCGGTCTGACTGCCGTGCCACTGGCTATTTTTATGGTTTTTACAATCAAGTTTTATTTTTATCTCATTCGCAAGGCTCTAACTTAGTTTTAAACTTATTTTGTGTGTTGAAGGTTATCGCTGGTGATTTACAACTTGCCGAAACGCGTGGAGATGTTGTTTTTAAATATTTTAATAAAATTTTTTCGAAGCACAAATAAATTCGAAATACAAAGGTGGATTTGAATGAGTAATAGGAGGTAGTGGCGCCAAAACCCATTAAATAAGGAGAACTTTAGTATTTTTTGACAGAATTAGTCAACAAGATTTAGAAATTAATTTAGCTGGTGGATTTTAGAGCAGGTGGAAATAACCAGGGATTTTTGTGTCAACATCCTTCTCTTAATGGAAAGATTCTACCTTTAGATTGATTTAGAACCAGGATCATTCGCATCAATTGCGCTAGAACTATATTCTTGTTACGTATGGAGAGAAGTATACTCCTAAAGTAGGATAAAGACCATTTCTAAAGGATTTATGTTCATTACGCCATGTAAGATCAGATAAGAACTCCCTATTGATAAAGAAAGAGATGACTTCCCTAGCAATCAAAATAAATCTTCAATAGCGTGAAAATTTTCAAGCAATCGATGTGAGAATTATTTAATTCAAATTCTCTTCAAAATATTTCCGGGTAAACATGAAGGCTATATGACCTGTACGAATAGGATTAGTTAGAATTCACAGTAAACCGCAAAAAGGCAATGTGCCTGTTTTTTCAAATGCTCTATATAAGCCTGTATGTGTACAGAATAATCAGATAATCCCACAAAAGAGACCGTGAGGTGTGAATATGTCGTGACCAAGATCCTTACAGAGCCATCACCGAGTGCCTGGCATCATATGAGAAAGGAATTTTGAGAGAAAACCTCCGACAATCACGAAAAGGTTCACCAATTCGCCTGCGCGGTAAGCTGGTTAGGATGATTTTCATTTGCGTGCAGTGCTCTAGAAATCTCATAAGTTATACGGAGAAAATATTCTACACATACTTTTTTTAAGCCGAAAATCTACATAGTATCTAGGAAAGTATAATGAATATAACGTACAAACTGGTAAGAAAGTCCTCAAGACGATTGAAAAGAACTCGTATTTGACAATGGTAAAATGGAATGTCAGTTAAATTTATTCGAAACATAAATATGTTTGGAAAGCCGAAAATAACTATCATTTCCCACGTAAACTCTCGCATAGAATTTTGGAATTTATTAGTCGTAGAAAGATCATTTTTACAGAAAGTTTTGTATACTCCCAAAACGTAAGTGACCTACAAGATTTTACGAAACCCTCCATTGCCTCTACATCGCTCTCTATTGATAGAAGGTCCTCAGTAATGTCTTATCGTACACTCTCCAACAGTCTAATCTTATAAAAATTATTGGTTTTCCTTGGTTCTGGTGGGTGCCTTCTTCCACAGTCGGTATAAGAGACTGAATTATCAGTTTCGTTTAATCTCGTAAATGAAAAGGCGAAGCAAGCGAGGCCTTATCTAAATAGCTGACACCAACCTTGGTATTAGTGGTAGGGAAAATCTAACATATGAATTGGGTGTAAATGAAGTCAACAAATTTTTTACCTCTCAAACTAGAAGTGCCAACACTCCTTCAACAAAAATACCATTGCAAATTACTGAAACCCAGATGTACCTGCTATTTCTCTCTATAAAACTATGACAAAGTAAATAAATGAGCGCCATTAGCATTCTAGCTTTCGGTATGAGCATAGTTGTGAGGCGGTGATCTATCGGATGACTACATGTTTCAAAAGTGTTTTTTAAAGGTATTGCATAAGCTCACGGGACAGCGCTATGTTGCACATAGCACAGATTAGGCGAAGGAAAATTTTAGGGGAGAAGAGACTAGAAAATTTTTAACCTGACAAATGTTGCGGGTGAGCCACAATTTTTGGCATGGCATTTTTACTCTGCAACCAGGGTTTGCAAGCAACAGCAGATAGCAAGTACAGCAAAAAAATGGGTGCTATACTTGCTGTGCTGTCTGAAAAGCTAACTTCAGGTTTGTGGCAATTGCTGGAGCTTTAAGAGACTGAACTGCTGAGCTGACAGCGCTGTTGTACTTTAATTGCTATCTCATGAAGAGCTGCTGAAAATTTGCTGTGCTTTTGTTATTGCTTCACCAACATGCTATTGAAAGCTATCACTAAAGCCAAGACTAAAGCCAAGACAGACCCAATAACGTTGGCGAGTAGTACACTTAAAGATTTTTCGGTAATCTGTAAGCTGAAGTTTTTTATTGGATTTGCAATATATACAAAGTATAGATAATAACTACGGCCCATAGATCGCTAGTCCTCCTGTTCTAAATCTCGACAATCAAATTAACAATATTTTTTCAAAATTTGTAATGGATGACGAAGTTCGCTGTGATCTGTCTTAAGAAACCATATTGAGCGATATCGAAAAATAATCCCACCGTTTTTAGTGCGAAAAGTACTTGGCGAAGATACGTAGCTACAGCAGGATAACATCACATGTAACACAGCAAAGCGTATCAATAGGGATCTTAAGAAACATGTTCCCTGGACGTTTAATTTCTCGTGTTGGTGATTTATCTTGGTTGCCAAGATCCTCCAACTTATCTGCCTCTGATTTTTATTATGGGAACACTTGACCGATAGGGTCTATACAGATAAGTCATAAACGTTAGAAAAGCTGCAAAGGAATATTCGCTATAAAATGGGAACATATGCCAAGTTGTTTTGATAAATGTCATAAAAAAATACCAAAAATAAGATATGTATTGTAATAAAAATTGAAACTTTGAAATAAGTTTATATCGGGTATTAATTAATACCCCATCCTGTGATATAAAAGAGGAACAATGCAATATCCACAAAAGTGCATTTTTAGGAATTTCTTTAATATTATTAAGGTGTAACATTTTAGAGATATACAGTGAATCATGCAGAGACTATGAGCACCCGTTTTCGAATCCCACCAGTCTTTACCAATGATCATAGTTTTTCTGCCCCTAACTTAATAAAATTTAGAAGCCATTTAGTGTTGTAATATTCAAGTAATGTAGAATCCACTATACAATCAATTAATCCAATTGGCTTACCCGCCACAAAATTTTATTACGGCCAAATCGAGACCCTAACATTCGATTTCTCAATATTTTAAAATACGTAATTTTTCATCGCCAAATTTGAGAAAAATTTATCCACTGAACCTTCTTATCAGCAATTAAAAAAATACGTCACTTATTTTCCAATCCTCTGAAATATATTCAAAAATAATTAAATTCGATTAAGACCTTCCCCTGTTAGAATTTTAAATTTTGTTCAGTACTGCTCCGTTCCGTCTTTATACATTGCATATCTTCAGGCGTTTTAAAATACAGTGGGAGACAAAAATACTTTCCCAATGGTCGCAACAAGCCTTTCGTTGCGCAAAAAAAAAATATCGAAATGTTGGAAAGAAATGTTAAACAGTTACGAATACTTACTTAAATCAAAACTTTCGATGCTATCAGCCTTAGCCAGTTCATTCGGCCGTTCCGTCCTAATAAGTGGGCTTTGGAAAACGTAGCCATTCTCAGTAATAGCACCTTTGCCGAAATTAAGGGTAACTTTGTGATCATTGGGGAATCTGGGGTCTAAAAGGAAATCACGTAAAATATAGTGGCCTTAAGTATAATCTGACAGCAGAATTTACCTTCGAACGCAAAGTCCAATTCGTCTTTAGTAAAGGCCATTTCGTTCGATGTTATGGCACATGTGTGAAATTGCACGGAAAACAGTAGTTCTCTGGTTTCGCGGCCGTAATTGCTTTCAGGTGGGCACACCTGGTAGCACCGTATCAGTATATCGCCCCTTAAGCGAAGATTACCAATTTGGAAAAGAAACTGGCGCGTTGTTATGGGAATAATGTGAATATCTGTAAATTGCAAGATTTTGTTACATCACAATCTTTCCTCAATGTGCAATGAAAACATCTTACCTGAAGTATAGATACATCGCAATCCTTCATAGATCTTTATAAAGCTGCTCCATTCCGTTTGCGATGATGTTCTATTGTACTGTAACCAGGAAGGAGGTGATTCAACAGAAATATATCTTAGGTGCAGAGGTGATGAGTTCATTTTAATTTTTCCAGAAAGTAGACCGGAAAAATATTTGAGGTAACGTTTATGTGATGGAATTCGTAGGGGTCCGATGAAATCCTCAAGAAATTTCTTCATTGAAAATATATCTAAAGCTAGCCAATTTCTTGTGATCGTGTTCTGCGCCCGAAGATCTTCATTCGATGCACCGCTCCGCGCTGTGAAATTTGATGCGCAGATATCTAAATACTCCAAGTATGCAGCTATTGCAGCACCCAATCGTTGCCGGTCTTCCCTGCAATGGTAAAATGATAAGGGAACCATTAGACTTTCATAATAAATATTTCAATTTGGTTTCAGGTTGTTGGTTTGTTTTGCAGATATCAACGAATAGATGGCCCTTAAAAGGTGAGCTCCACTCGGTTTCATTGTAAGATATCAAAAGCCAAGGTAGAGATAGAGCATTTGTTTCTTTTTCTTTAATTTGTACAGCGGGAAAATTTACTCGTGTGTGGAACTCTTGCAAATCAAGAGTAACTTAATCCACTAAAAAATTCTTCTGGTTATTTTGATCACGTTTGCGCGTGTTTACAAATATTAAATGAATATAGACCGTCACCATCAGGTTATATCAGTTCAGCGAACTTGTTTTGGAAACTACTGTGGCGTGTTTACTATCTGTACAGGTTAATTATTTGCTACACTTCTAACTGAATATTTACAACAAATGGTGTGAGGTATGTTTGTAAAGCGTCAGATGTGCTTGCTATATAACCGGCGAAAACTGGTCGTATGACAACACACTTAAGGACAAAATTGGAAGATCTATGTGCCAAGCCGTGATGAGTGCGTGCCTATAAAATGGAGAATGCTGATCAGTTCTTCACTTCTGATTCTAAAACAGTCGAGGAATCGACGTACACACCAGTTCTGTGATTTTTATATATTATTCCAATTAGAGTCTATAATCTTCGACATTTGTGTACTTTATCAAATGAACAGCTAGGAGCATCTCGACTATCTAGACGGATAGGCAATACCCTTGATGTATTTTTTGATCTCCCTTTTCAAAATATTTTATATTTAGAAAGAGACGATCATAAATCAATATCATGTATATCAGCAATAGCAAAATGGAGAAAAGACTTGCTTTTGGAACGACACAAATTATAAAAGTCTAAAGTGTTTAAAACGAGGAAAACTCTATTTATAATGTAGTTCGTATCCAACTTAATATCAATTAATTCAAATCGTATTAGTACTCAAACCAATAAGAAATTTTTAGAAAAATATCCACTCAAGATAAAGTAAAGTTTTGACTGTAGACAACCAAAAACAAAAGCACGTGCCTATATTCGTTAGAAAACAGTAAACAACGTTTCAAGAAACTAAAAAAAGACAAGATCTATGATATGCTTCTGGTAGATTTGATAGCAATTCAATAAATCTACATAAAAGTGTTCATATCGACTTTGTGTAACAGCACCAGTTGAGATAGCCTTCAGTAGTCACTAATCCCCTAAAGTTTGCTTCTGGAATTAAAAACAAATAAAAAACCTAATTTCGATTATTTTTCACGGAACTCAAAAACACTTTTCCTGCCGTCTGCATTACAAACTAACTAATCAAGGACGTTGTTTACTGTGGACTAGAAGCTTCCCGTGGATGCACTTTGTTTTCTTGCATCTGTTGAGAAAGATTTGTTTAGATTGGACAATGAACAGACGACTTTGATATCATACCAGAGCGCATATTTCGTTCACCACCCCCAGGTCGTATTCCCACTTATTTGGACTTCTAGCGCTTCTTCTCAGAATCCAACAGAACGGTCCGATCAAAGAAGGAAAACACAAGCTAAATACCAATAGCAATCTAAAAGTAGTCTAAATACTCCTCAGCTCCTGACTCCTTCTGACGAGTGTTAATTAAAGGCACAACACAATTATTTTTGTTTACGTGGATGTCTGTTCGAGTGTTTGTTTTTCCTGAATTTAATCAGATCCTAATCATTGAATCATCCATTCAGCGATTTATCTTATAGTCACAAAAGCAGCAGTCATCAGCCCAATACTCACCTGGTTCATCTAGATTTGCCTTTCACTTATAAAGTGCGACATTTAGCAGAGAGCAACCATGCCAGTGTGAATAACGAAAACGTTAAGTCACCCAGGAGTACCTGGTAAGTATATGGTCACGGACATCAAGATATCGGGCAGAACCATTCAGAAGCAGATACGAAGCAATTCAGTCAAAGATACGTGGGCCTCAACAGTTGCCTAGACAAGTTTTGTACGGATTGTACCTTTTAGCATTGCCATTATTCCGATAATCGCGGTCACACGCAAAGAAATCCTATCGTCATTTGATTAATTGCTTGCTTTGATGGCTTGATAAAGAGACATGCATCTGGGATGCTGTTTGAATCTCCTGTACTTAGTGGGTCAAAAGTCAAATGGTCTACGTGTGTCTTCTTGTTTTTTAGCTTTGACGAATACATTGAATAGTTCTCAGGAATCTTCTGACCTGTAGATATCGAATCACAATTTCCATCAAGATAAATGGGGAGCTTAGAGGTAAAAATTCAGTTGCATGAAAAATGCACATGAAGCTAGATAAATAGACAAATGAAGAATAATGATAAAAGGAGAACGTGAAACTTAATGCCTCAAAAAATTTCACTTTTGATGCGTGAAGCAATGCATTATCATGCACTAAAGTGGTTTAGCTACTTTGTTGTAAAGAGATCAAGCATCACAATCAACATCAACCTGGCTCATCGAATCAATTACAGAGGTGCTTGGTTGCCACCTAATTAAACTTACGCAGAACTATAAAACACTTTCAAGCATAATAGCTCTTAAACAGTGTCACAACGAATCTAAAGTGCTTTTCAAGGTGGCACCAAATCCATTACAGTCAGTCAGAGAGGCAAAGGTTTCAATTTAAGGCCCATAAATTCTTTCAACGACGACAACAACGAATAACATCACAACCTTGAAAGCGATGTAAGCAATTTGAACCTCCTCGTGTTTTTTATGCTGTGTCCAAATTTCCGCGAACTGAAGACGAAAAAAAACTATAGCATAAAGGGAGCCCTAACCAGCTTGTTGATATAAACCACAGAAGCTGAAAAGACATATCATGAACCCAAGCCGTGGACCACGACCTCAGACTAAGATGTTTCTTGTTTTCCACTCGAAGTCTCGAAGGGAATACAATCGACTCACTTTGCGGTCAACCTCAAGACCCAACAATGTTGCTAGAAAATAACCGCCACGTCTCGGGGTGCTGAAGCAGAAAAATCAAAGTTCCATACCAGATCATGGGATTTCTGCATGAAGATCGTTATGTCAAACAATCCACAGATGCGTCTCCATCTGTGCATCTGCATTGGAGCATGTTTGCTTCAGTCAGGAGAGATACTTTCACTATATTCACCGTAGCTAGACATCACTAAGATGCTAGAAGGGAACTGTCTCCCTGACTAGTTGTACACTTGCGAATTTCTAGTACTTTTTTAAGACAAGACGTCCGTTTCTACGCAGACTCTACCACTAATTGATGAAAGTGTTTTTCTTTTAGAGTGTTAGCGGAACTCGTCTGCTAAAGCCGGGCGCTAGATAATCTGTCGGTTCGAGCCTAGCGTTGAGATGCCGCTGGCAAATTACTGTGACAACCGACCATTTCTATTGTGCCCGACTAATTTGAAAATTACTCACACGATGATTTTCGCTTTAAGCGGACATTAAGCCGAAGTATTCGCTCAATTGGAACAAATTTATTAATTACAGCAGCGTCACGTTGCCATTTAGTTTTTGAAGCGGATTCCTGCACGAAGCGAAAATCTTACGAGAATGTTAGATGCTGACGTATTGCACAAAATATCTGTTTCCATAAAAGGAGTATTTTGCTAAATTCCGGAAAACTATTTACCACGAAGGTATCTTTTATTGCAAAATTCTTTTTGAGTATTTATGGAAAATAATAGAGACCAGAAACCCAAAGGCGGATATACAACTTTTGGAAGTCACGACGGATTTCTTCATTTGGTAGGTGTTACGTGTGATTCGCAAAAACCTTTAAAATTTATATGGTAACTATGCAAGAATCTGCCACAATCGTGACATTATTTATTATCAAGGAAATTGCTGCTAATATTATAGAAAGCAGAATTCATTAATACACAAATGTTAATACAGAATCAGAACTTCGAAATTGAAACCATGCTCAAACACAAGAAGCCTTCAGAAAATAAGAATTAAAGAAAAACATCAAATGGTTGGATTTACGTAGTTTAAAAATTACAGAAAAAGACAAACACAAAAACATCTCAGCTCTGCATTCCATTTGGTAAATTCAACCAAATCTGATGATAAAATGATATAAAAATATACATAAACGCACAGCCAATGGAGATTGGTATAAATTTTACAAAAAATGTTGTTTATAAAATTCTAACCAGCACTAAGGTGCTAAAATAAATTCCTAGAAGTTTTTAATGGGATTTAATGTAGTAATTCCTTATTATTAAGAGAACCATTTGGATGTTTCTCTGGATCGGAATTAAGTTATTTACGAGACCAGCTGTTATCAGCAGCAAAGCAATTGAAGCAATTGTTAGAAGTAGATCAATATTTTCAAAGTTGGAGCACGGTAATCAAGTTGAATTGTGTATACACCGATTTCATTTGACAAACTTTCTCACAGAGCTCTTATTGCTATGCTTACAAAGCTTGATGTTTCTTCAAAATTTTGCGCTCAAATCGTACTTTTTATATAATTCTCAATAGGTATTGTTCAGGTCAGCTACGTCCCAGATGATTTACGATCAGATGTTCCTCAGAGGAGCCGTTTGAGACTGACGGACGGGCTGTCAGAAAAAAAAAATGCTAAAAAGGCTTTGGCTATACTTAATAACCTCTTATTAAGGAGATGCTTGATGTAGCTTTTCTACAAGCATTATTTCGTAATTCCAAAATTAATTATCTCTCTATTCCAGAGCTAATAACAGATCGGGAGTTGGTCGTAGATCGGGTTGAG
>QYTT01091301.1:35313-49924 GCA_006980735.1 Dasypogon diadema
GAAGATTTCTTTATAATTTCCTATAAATTTATACCTTGAAATTAGCTGCCGCTGGGTGCTAATTATAATTTTGAAAGAGGTTTTAAATCTATTGAAATAAGAGAGTTATTGATCACGTTTACAGCATAATAAGCCATGGTATTCAGCAGCATATTGCTACTGTACGACCAATTATGTATACCTATTATGTATATTAAAAAATCAACATATGAGCCGTTTATTTTGAAAGTGGTTTAAGTCCACTTTTACAACCAGGGCAAAAATCAATTTTAAATTGCTTATTTTACAGTTACATTTCGATTTTTACTAAAATTGAGAAATGTGACTTAAACCACTTTCAAAATAAACGGCTCATATGATGGTATTTCACAGGGTTCTATTCTAGCAGTTTGTTGTTTCGTAATTTAATTATTAATTTATTAGATTTAATCACAGATTTAATAAAATATTTATTTAATAAAAAAACGTAAAAAACGTTAATTCGTAGAAATCTAAACACTTCAACTTAAAGTTTTTCAAAAATCTAAAGAATATCTTTGGAGTTTTGGGAAAATGGAGAATAGAAAAATTAAAGCAAGCAGTAGAATATTTTGAAGAAAACGAAAAGAAGTTGAAATAGGCACTAGCAAAACAATTTGAGGAAAAATTAGGGATATTGACTTTAGTGAAGGATGCATTAGCTGTGGATAATTTCTCTGAGATCTTACAGTTAAATTCTATTTTTAAAGCCGATCAATACGCGAAAAGCCCATAGGTAGTGACGAATGATGATACTGGTACATTATTAGAAAAATATCCGTGGTTTTAGTATAGGTGGATAGGTAATAGATTGATGTGGCCGCAGAGACCTTTCTCTCTTTTGCCTGAAAATATGATCTCTAGCTAAGTTTTTTGTTTACGTAGTGATTGCATTCGTCTTTAGTTCTAGCTATGAAAAGTTAATAGAAGGTAATACATCGGTAATAAAACAAAGTTTGGTTTTTTGAGGGGTGGTAGTGAGAGGCACAGGGAGACTGAGGATCCGGATCGCCGTCAAAGGTCAAATGGTCTCAGTGAAATAAACACCCAATTTTAAAAATAAATTAAAATTTCGTTTTTATTCAGGTTTCTTTGAATTAAGACCGCTACCAAACAACATGCCTGGATTCGATCCGTTCCTGGGTAGTGAGAACGAATTCGTCTCCCTAATTAACTATTACTCATCTGCATAGTTCTTTTGAAGCTGAAGCTATAAATATACCGAGCATTTTAAATAGTTAATATCTAATCTAATCGATCCATGGATGAACACAGAAATGATAAATTCATCAAGGAATAACAAAAATCGCAAGGGTATAAGGTAATAGAGAATGTTAGTGACAGATGGGCGAGAGGGTTCCAAATAAAAACCTGTGTTACCCTTAAACATTTTGTGATATTTTCAAAATAAAACAATTATTATTAATATTTTAATTTTTTATCATCATTTTCTAAATTAAGCAAAATGTTTAGTGGGAATATACACATCCATCTCTCTGATGTAAGTAAATAAACCTACCTTCCTGACTTTAGGCAAAAGCCAATGCAGAAAAATTACCATATTTAGATATTGTCTTCAAGCATTAACTAAAATAAGTACCTATCGTTGGTTACATTTCTTAAAATCCATTAATGCTTGTAAACGATCTATTCAAATTTTAATTCCGTTGAATGGGCTGTAACAACCTCAGCAAAGTGCATAAAGCAAGACGTTATCGCACCAACTAATTATCAGCCTGCCAGAGGAAAACATTTCCTTGCCTTCACTTTATCGCGAATATCTAAAGTGTTTGTTAGTAAACAAAGTGGTAGGAGTTAATGTTGCAGTTGTTTTGTTTTAATAGTGAACATGCAAGGAAACACCGCTGTACTTCTCTGCCAGGGGAAATTTTCAATTAAAGCGCGCTATGTGTTGCTGCAGACCACAAAGATTTGATAAGAGAATATTATTCCGCGTATGCATTCTTATCAGTCGGACACGGCATTTAATTAAATACCCAGGATATTATGTTTATAGCGTGCGAAATGTGCGTTTAAAATGTTTACCAATTACGGATCGAGCGTGAGTAATAAATTTCAAATGGTGAATTATTTTCCATTCACCAACAACCACAAATACCGCAAAAGTGATTTGTTCCTTGCCAGGGAAGTCATTACAGGGAAAAAATATCTGCAAAAGCGACTGTGATAATTTGCATTAACTGACATCAGTATCTGCGGGACGCATTAGCGAAGATCGCAGGTGTCTCAAAGGTTCTGGTACTGGAGGAGTATGTAGTGTGGTTCGTATTCATCTCTGTGCAGGTTACTTAAACCAGCTTTTTTCGGGAATTAATAAATTATCTCAGGAAATGACTCCAGTTTATTATATAAAACACCCTTTGAGGTTTTTCATGGCAGGGATGATAAATTGCTGCAATCGATTGCCATACAGCCTGAAAATGAAGCTGGTTTCTGCCTGTAATTAATGTCAAGAAAACACGTATCACGGTGCTGAATAGGCTGCTTGAACAGGAGTAATAATTATTGTTGTTCATTAGCCAAAACAAGAAAAATAATTCAATTTCGCTTCAAGCAAACAAAATTGCAATTAAAACCAAAACAGAATTAGATGAGATTTGTAGTTGTTCCTTGCTTAGAGAATTTGTAGGCTGCAGCCATTGGAATATCTTATTTCTCATATTTTGCGATCATTTTAATAAAAGTGGTAGAATTACAAAATTTTAAGCATTAATTAAACCCGTTCTAAGTGATTCTTTTATTTTTGTACCGTAGTTAAATCGTATAACTGTTTTGCAAATTATATTTCTGATTCTATGAATTTAACAAATATTTGATCGTTACTAAATCCTTGGCTACTGATCACGTTTGCAAATCGGATACGAAATTTCTAAGTTTACCAAGAGTCGACTGTTTAAATACGTTTTTCAGTTCTGCAATATTGTACTACTGAATTTCGGTAGATGTAAAAACATTAATAGCCGTAAAATGGTTATATGTTATGTTATTTCATAAATACAAATTTACTTAATCTTATTCTTTTTCACCTTTCTTTTAACAGTAGTATGTAAACAAATAAAATAAAATACATAGCCAAGCAGGAGAAGCACCAAAATCCCAGGTCAGCTCTTGCACTATATAAAGGGCATCAGGGGTAGAGTAAAACAATCAGAGCCTCAGATGAAAGAGATATATCTATGGACAACATTCGCACACATGTTATATTTGCAGTGTTTAATATTCTCTGGCAGATCAATAAAACAACTACAAAGCCCCGTTACTCAACCACTGGCACCCACATAAATCACCGCATCCCTTGTAGGATTCGAACCCACATCAACAGAACAAACAAAAATCGACAGACGTGCGCCTCAACCTACTCGGCCACCGGTGTGGGTAAATAAAGCCAAAATCCAACTGTGCTGAGGACGAAAACCCGTTTGATTAACTTAAATTAGATTATAAGCCTTTAGATGGTTATTAAGTTGTAGGGAAAGTACCTGTCCGAAAGCTTTGGGCAGAAAGGCTAATATCGATATTGGACTATTGCTCATGTGCTGAGGATCCGAAGGGCTTGTGCATGGCAATCACCTTCAACAGTTTCCATCTAGTTTGGGAAAACAAAATTTTACTTTTGTTTTGTTAACTTTACAAACTCCTGGCGCAAATGTATAGCAATTAATGAGCAATCTTTTCAAAATATCAGGGATCCTCGTTTACATAAAATTTGAAGCACCAAAAAGAAGAGATATCTAAACTGCAAAAGCAGGTATTCCATGAACCACAGAAAGAGTAACATTTTGTTAAATATGTACATATACATATTAGTCCGGTTTGTGAATTCCATCACTATACATTAAAGTGACGAGATCTAGAAGAAGCAATTTTTTCAACACACACCAAAGTGCTTCAATTTAAATTCAAGGAGATCATGAAATCACTAAAAATCTACTTCACTTGAAAAATATAATAAGTACTTTCGTGGGCTAAAAACGAATTCCAATGAGTGCTGTAGAACATATTCAAAACATTGCCTACAAAATATTCTCAAAACTTTCAAAATTATTAATGCAAACACAATAATTGTAAAAATAGTCACAGAATTCGGTCAGTAGGCTTCATAAAAATGCAAACCTTTTCCTTTTAAAGAAATCACTGATTTTTATCAAAGTACATATGCGCCCCGTGCATATTTAACCAATCCAAACGAGTATTTACCCACGTTTTACTAACTCTAGAACTGTTTAGAGCCCTTGGTACTGAATATCAATGAAGACGTCAGCATACGATCAAATTTGTAAGTTTGGAGCGCCACGATCAAATGTACTTCAACGAAGCCAATTACCACAGGGTTCGATTTATATAAAGGGAACAGGGAAGTAAAGACCCAGCCTAAGATGGATAAAGTGGCGCGTGACAGTCTCAATATTATCAGTGATGAGCAATTAGGTAACATCGTTAGACATTTTGACAAGTCTATTATGAAATGTTAGCAACTAAGACTGCACTTGATCGAGCCGATTTATTAGAAGTAAACGACAGCGGCCTATTGCGATAATATTTCAAATGTAAATTAAGGGAAATCAACGTCGATTATTTTCAACGCGTACATCAATCCTGAGACCATCTGACGTACAATGGTTACCGGAGAATTTTCTTTGAATGATAATGCATTCTCTGATTGATAGAAAGATCAATGGACAGGATCAAGTAGAGGTTAAGTAAATTTTCTTGCAACATGGAGATGCAATCTAAATTTGTTTACATCAATTAGCATTAATATCTGTAATTGACCCAATAACAATAAAACTAATGAAATGTACTCGTATACTTACAGATTGTGACTTGGGGATGGCGCTGTCCTTGATTTCCTCATCGTTGCTTTTCTAGAAAAAAATAAGAAAGAATTTATTACAAACAAGAAGACATTCTCATCAAATTAGGAAACAAATATAAAAAAAACATTTGAACAGGAAAAAAACAGGAGGTACTAAAACTGCATACCCCAGCTCTTTCAAGAAAAAATGAGGCATGCCACACTGTGAATGCGATCCGATGCAAAAACGTTGAAATTGAACACCGTGGCAGCCAAGGGTCCTCCACATAATTATCATCGTACATAATGCACTCCACTTCATTCCCACTTTTCTAAAAATATGAAAACATTGTCTGGAAAAAACGCGTACTCAGCATGTCGGTCTTAAATAGAGGTTGACATAGACACGGCAAATCTATTTTAGCAGTAATGTCTTAAAATTGCCGACATCCAAATGACCACGATGCTAAATATAAACGTGAACAGCTGTATACACCCGTCTGGTAAGGGCGAGATTTTCGTTCATTGCGAAAATATCCTTCTCCCGGGCTGTTCAGTACTGCACTGCGCTATACAGGATGTTAAAAAATCGCCTCGACTTGCCAAAATGAAGCGGTGTAGTGAATGTGAAGTAAAGTTCTACTGTACTTTCTCTTTGAATTCGCGCTTCAGTGAAATCACATGGTGAAAAGTGAGAGGATAGCATGCATAATCCTGACTCAAATGTGGATATAAATTATGTACGGGTTCTATCATAGAATGGGAATTGCTCCTTTCAATAGTGTGCTCATTTTGCTGGGATGCTGTGAGCTTTCATCTCTTTTGGCTGCAAACTGCGCATCTACAGATTTAAGAGCAAATTTTGGAGAAATAAACAAAATAAAGAATCTTTGCAGTAATAACATAGGTCTTTGCGTAAATTGCTTCGTTATATTTAGCTTAAAAATAATTCTAGGAAAGAAGCAAAGAGTAAGGCGTGGCAATACACTTGATTCTTGCTGTGAGTCTTTCTGGAAATTTTTGAGTCTTTTGTTTTTTCTACCCACCCATTCCTAGTGATTTATATGAAAAATTTGAAAATTCGAAGGACCTACCCAAGGGCAAGTAATATTCTCTAAGAGGAATAATATATCATTTATATGCGAATTATCAGGGAAATAATAGAAATGAGATAGAAATTATGCTTACTTATGTCCATACAAGATTCAAACTGATTGATTTCCGAACTAGTCAATTTTTCTAAAAATGTTCTGAACTTAAGTCAATAGACTTTTTTACTTAAATTTGTAGGGAGTTCTTCATTGTGGGTAAAAAAAAAACAACAACTATTAACATTTAGTCTAGCCGTTAATTTAGATGTTAGAAAATTGTTCCCCAACTTGCTTTTCATTTCGTAAAAATATTGCATAAAATACAATTTAGGTCCTAGTAGCTAACCCTGAGGAACACCACTGAAAGTAGAAGGCAGTGTCTGTTTATCACGAAATAATAATCGCTTATATCGCATGCCTGTTTTGGTGGATGAAATTCTATCCATCCTATAACGTTCTGATGTTATACTAGGTTCATGCTGCCACATCTATCTATCTGTGTGAAAAATTCAAAATTTCTACTTTTTAGATATTTTTTATAAGGGTAGTTGACGAAAGTCTTCTTTTACGAAAGCCACCAAAAAAGCCTGTACTGGTATTGAAGTTCTAGTAGTAGGACTTTCAACAAGAACAGAATGATTAATGCATATCGAGGTAATCTCATCGAAAGAGTGCACAATTTACTTTGCATTTATACAGGATTTTTTTCTGATTTATGAAAACGTTGGTCTCGATATACACACGGTTCAAATTAATTATGCAAGCAAACAGAAAAATGTAACATTCATTAATGAATGCACAGGTGCACCACGTAGCACAGGAAACTAATGCCAATCGTCTAATTGTCTACGTCTTGATTTCTTAAGCCTATAACTATAACTATGAAACCTAGGTCAGGATGCAATAACTTCATTCAGATGTAGAAGAGAAAAAAGATTCTAATTGCGGGTATTGCAAATGAGTAATATCACTGTAATTATCAGCCGGTAATAAGTATCTTGTTTAATAAAACAGATCGCGTGCTGTCTTTATATTCCGTAGTATGAAGTTAACAATTATACAAGAGCAAGTTCATTCTAATAAATTGAGCCCAACCGCACTTTTTAAATTCGAATAGCAATTTTCATGAATTTGTAAACACATTTAAATAATCACCGTGAACAAGGTTGGATGCCAAAAGCAATGAGAAACATGCAAACCGAACATTTCGTCGCACAGGAGAACCATTAACCTGCCTTCAATTAACTGGGAAAACATTAACCTGACAATTTCAGAAATTCCCTGTGTAACTTTCTTATCAAATGACTTTGCTTTGCTGCATCTGCAATCTCCAATCTGCAATCTGCACTCAAGGAACCTTTGGGGAGATGCGTTTGGCCTTCACGAGAAACGATCCGAGTTCGGAGCTCCAAAGATAGCAGTTAGCACAGATTACAGTCATTAGACGAATTAAATAAACAGCTATTTTTAGCGAAAATTATGTCATCAATTTGTGCGCACTGGCAATAACAACATCGGAATTTTGCAAATAACGCCTTTAACGCTGAAATCATCATTATCTGTCTGCCCTGAGATGTCAGGCCGGTCGTAAAGTTGCAACTCAATGCCAGACCAATTCACCACTATTACTTACTTTCAGCTGCAGTAATTTTCTGCCTGAAAGTCACGTAGAGAAACGGCAGCGGTCGAGGTGAATGCAGTAACTTCACCAATTGCATGCGGTTTTATCTGTTACGACTATACGACTATCCGACTATGGCAAAGTGAACCGCATCTAATCGGCTGTTTTTATTACCTTAAGTGATTCGAAATATTCCCGGTATAATGACCGCACGGAGAAATTGCTGTTAACGGTGAGTTTCTTAGTGCATCACAAAAATCGACACAAGGAAATGCGCACTCTTTGCATACCACTCCCACATAAACTTCTGAGGTAAGCATGGCGTGAATAAACCGCATAAACAGAAGCCCTGGCCCACTAGGCGAAATCAATCAGTCCATTAGGGCAATTAGCGGAAACAATGATCAATCTCTTCGATAACTGCGATTTCAAGGAAATTGTGAATATTAAATGAATGGTCTCCACCCTTGCTCTTAGTAACACAGTTTCAAATGCCGTTCTCTTCCTCTGGAGGGGCTTGATTGATGGTAGTAAAAATGTAGGAACCTTTCGTTTTCTGCTCAAGTTAAAGTCTTCCGTCAGCAATGAAGCAACAGGTGTCCTTGAAAATGGACTCTCCCATAAAAGGAAAATTCTCATGCGTGCTTTCTGGACAGAGAAAAAGCTTTTATTACACTGACGAAAGTAAAAGGTGGAATTTGGATTTTCATTGGCTTTTGGATCAATATATAAAAAGGTATGCTGCACGGAATGTTTTGAATTACTAGGTTTATACACGAGGTCCCATCCCAGTGATAGAGAACCAAATTTTAGAAAGACGCATTCAGATAAGAAACGCAAAACAGATAAGAAACGCAAAACAGATAAGAAATATAAAAAACGAATGACAACATATTCTTATTTTCACCAGTGACCTAACATAACCGAAAGGACAAATAAGGATTTAGCAAAAAACACAAAAAAATATCAAAAATGCAAAACTAATAATGGATGAGGAAAATCACATTATTCATAACACATCTTCAAATGGATGATTAATCATAGATTCCGAACCATATATTGCAACATCCAACGGCTTCCGTTAATTAATCTGTTGTTATCAAGAAATCTTCGACCACATTATCTATTGAGGCACCGAGGATTTCCAACTAATATTAGTGCGGCATTCGTAAACGAAGACTAATTATTGATCAGATCTTTTAAGTACATCAAATAGTGCAAAAATTCTGGAAATAGAACATCTCAGAAGTTGCAGATAAAAGACGATAACTGTAAATTTTATAATAATTTCATATGATACTGTCGACCGAGCAAATAAGAATAATTTCTTACATGAATTCACAAACCTCTAGGCTATGGGAAAGTTAAAAAAAAATTAACAAATAGCTTTCATACGTATAGAGCGATCAGCACAAGGAAAGGTGAAAACGATCAGGGCCGATCGGGTTGACCGTGATACACTTCCAGAATACCAACCGAAATCATATTTGCATAGAGAAAAATAATTCTGACAGTATAGTGTAGTGGACTGAAATGGATGTTTTCCACAATCTTCAATCTTGAATTCTGGAGAGATATGATTACTACGAAGTCCCACAATCGTGAAATTGATAAAATGCGTGGAAAACGGACTCCAATATACCCTGCACTAATCAACAGATATGGTCCAATTATTGTTTATGACAATACAAAACTTTATTCATTGAAGATCACTATGCAAAGGTTGAATTTCCTGAATCAAAACAACAAAAAAAAACAAAATCTATTGTATATATAATCCTAGGTATCGTGAAATGTATAAATGAAATAAATATAATAAAGATTTCCCTAGTCTTCAGAATTGTTCTAAAATTCGAAGATTGATGTCTATAATTACTCTAATTAGGGAATCAGATATTGCAAAATTGTTGTTGTTGTAATAAAAATTAATTTCATTGAAAAGAATGAAAACAAGAGCGATATTTACAGATATATACCGAAAGACCCTGATTCTAACGTCACCCAACGCCATTATGTAAAATATTATTGTAGAAAATATTGTCCTTCGACGTTCAACTATTGTCATTTTACCTTCTCAAACTGGTTAAATATTTAATAAAACATCTTCATAAAAGACCAGTTAAAAGCCTATTCAACACTCCACCTTGAGCAGTTAGCTAAGACCCCTCAAACATTCGCCGGTTATGATTATTCAATAATTTATTTCCCCCAGTCACTTGCATAAAATTTTTAACGCAGGGGAGCGGTTGGGTCAGCCCCGCATCGCAAACAAATTGTTTTGCATAAGCTTTCCGTTGAACAGAGATACCCGTGAGAGTAGCCTTGGGTCTAAGCTTGATTCGCCGCTTCTAAGAAAGATAATAAAATGCCTTTGTAGCGCTGACTTCACTGCTAAACAAATGGATTTAATAGCTCTTTCCTTTGAACGGGAATTTTATACTATTTACAATTAAGTGAAGTAGATACGACAAATCTTAGAACATCTATTTTTGCAAATTTATCATCACCAGTAAATTTGTTTAGTATTTTCTTGTGATCATAGAAATGATTGAAGGCCAGTTCGTGACCTTGATAACACTGTCGGATGCGGGAGAATTATCCAAACAAATTAAACCGACGTCCGACATTTCAAAATCGAAAGTTATTTTCGAAAATGACGGATATCGGCGGCATTTTCATTGCCCCCGGGTGGACTATTTTGTAAGATTGATTAATGCGTCTCTCGGCTACTGATGATGATGAACAAGCAACAAACATTTAGACAGCAATTTTCATCTCGTTTCAAACGCATCAAGTGAATTCTCCTCACTCATCAAAACCACTTCTTAACTGATAAATCACGTTTTTATTAGTGAATAGTGTCGCTGTTGTTGGTAAGTGGGGGCCTCGTCTTCTTATTCATTTCGAATGATAATTTGTAGTAATTTGAGGCAGCAAAGTGCAATTTCCTGTGCATTGAGTATTATTTTGTTCGTTTTGGATTTTATTCATTTTTATCAATTGAAAGGAGTTTGTTTTTCGCCTTTAGATTCATGGAATTTTTTTTTTCAAATGAAGCTGTCACATAATTCATAGAGATTAATTAGATTTTTTTTTACTGTGAGGAGGAAACAAATCGCTTTGTAATCAGTTTTATACTGTTAAAGCCTTCAGGAATTAACGTATACTTGTACAATGCTCAATGCACACGGATCATATTGCGTGCCGGGGTCACCGGTGACCCCCATTTAAAAGCTCTCTCCGGACTAATGCATATTTTAACACGTAGTTCTCTCACGAAAGCTTTTATGCTAATTGTGGCATTCAATCTGTTAACAAACAACTAAAGAAACTATTAACTTGAACTTATTCCACTTGAAATAGTTTTTGCCTGACTACAACTTAAAGTGCTCTTATGAAACAACCGCAAATTCGCATAATTATATAAAATATAGGCAGAAGCATATCAGGGTGTCGGGTATATCATAATGACCGGTCCTGCCATCGTGGAGGTGGTGTGGGGATCTCTGTAAGGATCTTTTGCCAGGTTGAACTTTTGGCCAAATCTGATAATTTCGAGGATTTGTTTGGACTTTTTTTTGCTGAGGGATTGTCAAACCTAGATTGAGATTTTTTTAAAGTGTTGCCTAAGTTCAGGGGACAACCCTGTAAAGCACAGATCACAGCTTAGGTGGAAGGGAATTAGGAGAGAGAATACTGGGAAACGTAACAAATGTTGCAAGTGAGCCACAGTACAGCCACATCCCAGTGGCTTCGAAAGTACGTTTCTCGTCAGTAGAATTTTCTCAACCACTAGTACCCATCGTGATATCATCGCATTCTGTGCAGGATTTGAACCCACGCCAACAGAGGGGGAAATCTACAGACGTACATCTCAGTCGGCTTGTCCACCGACGTGGATGATTGACCTTCTAATTTCCTAATTTCAAAGATGGGGGATCCCACAGGAATCTATTTTAGGATCACTATTATTTGCTATATTTATTGATGATATCGAAACCGAAAACTTAAAGAGCAGTATGATTAAATTCGCTGATAATGGATAAAAGAAACAACTTTTTCACATTTTATGAATACTTAAAACCTTTTGAATCTACCTGGGAAATATTTTCGAGAGCTGTAAACCCAGGCGTTTATGTCAGGTTTTCGGGTTTTTATCGATATATTCATATACTCATATGGTGAGAATTTTATGATGCACATAAATCCA
This sequence comes from Dasypogon diadema, assembly GCA_006980735.1. Lineage (NCBI taxonomy): Eukaryota > Metazoa > Arthropoda > Insecta > Diptera > Asilidae > Dasypogon > Dasypogon diadema. The sequence goes on from QYTT01091301.1 coordinate 47,070, forward strand.
AAAATTTGTGTTAACACAGAAACAGTGGACGAGAATGGAAGAAATATGCCAATAGCAGAATGAGATATTTGTGTCATGGGAACAGATGGAAAGTACGGCTGCTCTAAAGCTATAGTGTACAGAAAAGGACAGGATATTAGATATTTCATCTTGGACTTTTTTACAGTATTTTCAACAATAAGTAAGAATGTCAAATGTAAAGAATTCTATGCACTTGTGGAATTTTATAATACATCCTGTCAAGGCTTAGAATTCTACGTAACCAGTAGTGCCAGGCGAGAAATCCATCTCTTCGTCAGGTTTGGTTAGCCATGCATTCGAAATAAACCGTCGTGTTGTCCTTGCAATGCAGCTGTTAGAAATGGGTTTCAAAGGCTTGAATCTTTTCTGTGGCTGAATATATTTGGGTAAAGAAATGAGCACCAGTTGTTTCTATGGATGTGAAAAGAAGTATACAAGTTTTTCACCCAAAGGAGTCTTTAGTAGAAAAAAAAATACAAACGAAACTCAAGGAAACATAAAAAATGAATTGATAGTCTGCATAGATGGAACATGCAAGAAGAAAGGATTCAGTTTCTTACTTGACTTAGATAGTGGGACTCTGTTCCAAAAAAAGTAGCCGATATGCAAGTCACGTCCAGCTTTTGCCAAGGGTGCAACGTGTAGAGGAATAAAATGGGCACCGAAAATATAAGAATTGGTTGCTGGACATGAGGAGAATTGTACCGTGAACCACAGAGGAAGTGTTGGTAAAATGGAATCTGATGTCATATACGAAGGGGAGATGGAGTGAAATACGCCAGATATATTGGATTGATTGAGATATCAAAGCCTTTAAAGCTATTATTAATATGAATCCTTATGAAAATGAGACCCTTATGAAGAAAAACGAACGTGTTGACCACATTGAAAAGTGAATGAGTATTCGACTTAAAAATGCAAGAAAACAGTGCAAAGGAATTGGAGGCAAAGAACAAGGCGGTAAACGGCGATTTGATTAGTTGTTACGGACCTGTTACAGATGGCAAAACACAGCTTCATCTGTGTCTAGTAGGAAACAATAGTTGATGCAAGTGGTGTTACGCAGAAGCTAAGATGTCTAAGTATAGACAAATTTCAGTAATATTCGTTGTCTCGTAATTGAAGAATTCTTTAAAGTAATTTCTGGGACATGTAAATGATTACCACTGTAATGTGTTGTAAGCAATATGGTAATTAGTGGGTAATTTTTTCTGGAAATTCTAAAATGCGTAAAGCTACATCAGTTACACCTTACCAGTCTAATGTCTTATTAACGTTAACGGTTGAGTAATCACAAAAAAAGCGGTGACACCTTTGATCTTGTCCATTCTGAGTGTAAAAAATATTCTGCGAATCGAATAATTTGTAGTTCGTATATGAGCGTTATTTATGCGAAGTTAATCAGTTTTGTGTAGTCTTAGAAGTGATCAGAAGTGAGAGTGAAAGTTATTCAAAAAATAAGTAATCTTTGTGTATCTTTTCCAAAATGCAAAACTCCTTTTTGTGTTGAACACAAAGCGAAATATCCTTTCGCTCCTGAACCAAGGTCTTTGCCGTAAAGCAGCACATAACTATCCTACCGTCTTATAGATGTGTAATTACTAATAGTGTTAATTACTTAGAGCGCATTCTAGAAAGAGTTACCTGCAAAAGAGAATACCTTCCAAAGCGCCTTACCTTTTATTCGCAAAGTAAGGTCTTTCCTGTAAGAGAGCTCGTAGGTACCTATCATCTTAGGATATCACCGTGTTAAAGTAATCGACATTGTAATCGACCAAGTAAACGATTGTTCTAACAGATAGTAACTATGGAATCGACTTGGTAACTATGGACGACTCGAATGTTCAGAAATAGCTAACGAACTGAAAATTGTAAAAGTTCTGTATGGGCACATGGCATTAATCGAAAGTTTATAATCAAATTATACAATTTAAACTTGCGTCGCTTTTTATTTCTAAAAGTTCTGGAACTGACAATCAACGTAGAGGAGTAGCAGCGTCACTGATTATACACTTGGCATCTGAATACTAAACTTTCATAAAAACATGGATAACTTCCGTCGACTTCGTTAAACGGAATCCTGCAATAATGAAAAATCAATTTTATAATTCACGGTGGTATAGCGCCCTTCCATAAAATTTCTCTTTCTTAACATCAACATAGAGCTTTTCAGCTGTAGTTGGTATGGAAGACATTAATTTCACTAATAATGGCCAATTGATTGCCGGACCTCTTGAAAATTACTACCCGGGTCCATTAAATTGTCTGAAACGGCCTTGGCTGAGGTTACACAACATGAATTTCCGCTTATCTTGAGGTGTAAACAAAAATTCCGCAAACATTAATAGTGTGCAAAATCGGAAGAATATGGTTTTACAGATTTTCACTCGTCCCTTTGTTTTTTACGTGCCTAAAATGACTCAATCTTTGGCGGTTACCCTGTTCTTTTCTTCAAACAAAGCCAAGCCAAGTGAAGATATGCTGTTTGAGTCAACTGGGAGAGCTGAGTAAAAACCACAAGAAAGATCTTGCAGATATTCATAAATCTAATGTAAGCACACACCAGTACGGATGTATCTAATTACATACTACAGTGCATGCAGAATTTTCGAGATGACTAATAATAAAATGTCGAGGAAAATACTGTTCAGAGTTGGCCGTTCTCATTTAAAGAAGAAGTTCAATCTGAAAGTGGTCTGTACGCGCTTAATTGCATCTCAGATTTTTGTCGAGTTTAAATCATTTTGCGTGTGAAGCTCAATGATTAATTAATGAAGAATGTGTAAGAAACCACTTGGGCCAGTTTCAAGATTGAAGGGCGAAAGATGTTCTCG